>JAUEKZ010186065.1:0-12900 GCA_031471865.1 Melibe leonina | reverse complement strand
CCCCCCCCCCCCCCCCATAAAGGAGAGTCGAATTCGCCAAAAAAAAATCCAAACTAAACTAAACGGAGTTGTAATATAAAAGAAAATGCAATAAATAATTAAATAATAACATAACTAACCGTGTAATTTGTCCTCAAACCAAACATGCTGCCATATTTTGTTTATATTTGGTATCCGCACCCCCACATAACAATATTATTGTCCTTCGATCCCAAACCTCGAATCTTTCGTGCTGCTCTTTTTTTCTTTTTTTAAACTCGAGTATCGACTGAGGCTTTAACTCTTTTACAGCGAGGTCTGATTTTAACCCAACTCATTGTAAAAAAAAACGTAAAAATTTTAATTGTTCATGTACCAGATAAATCAGAGTTAAGTGAACTGACATATTATTATGCCAAGAGCCTGAAATTCAAGCTTTTGGCATATTATGTCAGTTCACATAAATCTGATTTACCTGGTATAAGAACAGGCAGTTCTTGAAGATTTGTTTTGTTCGTCCTAGCATTGAAAGGGTTAAGGTGCTGAGTTTGCTAGTTTGTCTGGGCGGGAAGAGACTGATACTTTTTACCAATACTGTGTTCCCATTCAGTATACCGGCAGCAGCAGTACTCGAGAATCTGTCAGGGCTTGTATAGGCTGCTGTCCAAACTCTGTCTTTTCTTTCACACGGTGGTAGAACATCGTGTGTTTAGATATTTGGTCATTTTCGCGGCAAATATTATGTTTTGGGCATCCCCCCCCCCTCCATGTTTACCTTTAATTCTTTATCAGTCTGTCAGTATGCGGGTTTGTTTGGTGGTTGTTTTTTTTTGCTTGTTCGATTGTTTTTTTCTTCTTGACGTCTTCTTTCTTTTTTTTTTCTATTCTTGATCTATATTTTTCTGTCTGTCCGTCTCTCTTCTCTTTCTTTTTTTGTTTTAAAATAAATCCTTCTTTCTTTACCAATTTCTCTCCCCGTCACCCTCTCTCTCTCTCTCTCTCTCTCTCTTTCTTTCTTTCTTTCTTTCTCTCTCTCTCCTTCTATCGCTCCTTCCCTCAGCCCTCTGTCTCTCTTTATTCCTCTTTTTATCTCAATATCTCTCTTTCCCGTCTTTCTCTCCACCTCCTCCATCTCGCTCTCTCCCCCCTCTTTCTCTCTCCCTCTCTCTCTCTCTGTGTTTATGTGTATGTGTGTGTGTGTGTGTGTGTGTCGTCGATAATGATAATACATCTGTCTTCCTCCCTGCCGTTAACTTACATTTATAAATACTCAGTAATTTTTCTAGTCTCAATTCCAAAAACCCAAACAAACTAAACTAACCAAAACAAAACCCCCCAAAAAAACAAAAATAATATTCCGATTAGAATATCAAGAACATCTATAAACATCTGAAGATTTGGCGTGTTCGCCGTAACAAAATGAGATTTGCGACTACAACTCCAATCCTCCATGATGTATCATTGTAATTTTACTATCTATTGATTCTACACAAGTCAGATTGTGGTGATTCACCGCTCTGCTATCAGCATAGAATCATCTTCCATCGAATATTCATTGTTTATTATTTATCATATTTATTTATTTCTTCTCTGATGTTATTTTGGGTTTTGTGTTTCGCTTTGTGCGCGTGCGTGCGATACCGACGAAGATCTCTGATGATCGAAACGTCCGCGGTTCATGTACCATGTCTGTGTCCTTGTATTTCATAAGCAATTACTTCATAAATAACTCCTGTCATGTAGTCTTAGCTGTTGTAATAAACCTTGAGCCTGTATCCAATACCCCGAGTCTTAGATGATGTTAGATAGTGTTTGTGGAGAGGCTGACGAAGATTATTATTGATCGAAACGTCCGCAGTCCATGTACCGTTTCTCTACCATGGTATTTTATAAGTCATTACTACATAACATAGTCGTCTTGTAGTCTTAGCTGTCCTCATAAAAAGTGCACCTTACACGTAGTACCGGAGTACCCAGTCAATATCCTAGAGTACGGGATGAGATACTAACAGGTATCGATTCTACATTAGGCATTCTCGCCCCGCCCGTGATCTTGGTCTCTCGGTCTTAGACTTTAAACTTCTTTAATGTCCTCCGTCCACTCGTTCGTTCCGTTCCCTCCAAAGCTGATGAAGAAAGTTCTCGAGAGTTCCCTGCCCTTTCAACAATTTACATCATTTGCATGCGATTTGCATATAGACAGCGCAGGAGTAACCAACGTCTGGGTAGTTTACGAGTCGAGTTCGATAGATCGAGCATGACACCGAGTACTGAGTGTAACAGTACATCAAAGTCCGCCACGGTGTGTCTTAATTCATTTTGGCGACGGTAATTCTCTCCTGGAACACGTTTTGGTGTGTCTTCTACTCCATAGTAATCACGTGTTTGTATGAGCGGGCACGCTTGTGTGTCTGGGTTTGCTTTTAAAAGTTGTAGAACGGGGCGTATGTGTATGTGTGTGTGTGTGTGTGTGTGTGTGTGTGTATGTGTAAGAGAGAGAGAGAGAGAGAGAGAGATGGGAAAGCGGGTAAGACGCGAGGGGGGAGGAGGAGAGATGTAGGAGAAAAAGATAGGAATAGATTGAAAGGGGAGAAGATTAAGAATTAGAATGGGCGACAGAGAGAGAGAGAGAGAGAGAGAGAAAGAGAGACGGAGGGGGGGGGGTGTATGAGAACAGAGAGGGGATAAGAAGCGGGAGAGAGGTGAAAGAGGGATGGAGGGGGGAAAGACACGAATTGAAAGAAAGGGAAGAGGAGATTAGGAATTAGAATGGGCGACAAAGGGAGAGAGAGAGAGGGAGAGAGAGAGAGAGAAGGGAGAGAGGGCAGAAAGAGAGAGGAGGGGGAAAAGAGAGAGAGAGAGAGGGCAGAAAGAGAGAGGAGGGGGAAAAGAGAGAGAACCCTTCATTCCTCTTTGACAGGTGAGACAAGTGCATAAAACGAAAAGGGTGAGATGTAAGTAGAGATAGGCAGAACGCCTACAGTAGCGTCGGCGCCGGTTGTTCTAATAAATAAATGCAGTAGTATGTGATCTAGAACCGGTTGCGCGGTCTGCTGAAGAACGAAAGCGAAAGTGAAAGTAAAAGTAAAAGTAGAGAGATAACGTTGATTTATGTGGAATGTGTTTCTGGCGATAGAACAGGCAGCCAGTGGCTTCGTGAAATGTGAAGATTGAAGATGGTAGATAGGAGGAAATTGTTGTAATGCGGATGTTATTGGTCTTATAGTGCAGTCTGTTCCTTATTATTATTTTATTGTTATGGTCGAGGGGAATAAGTTTACCCTATGAGTGAATAGATATATGGTGTTGTGTGTGTCGTTGTGCGTGTGTGTGTGTGCGCGTGTATGTATCAATATATGTGTGTGTGCGCGAGAGAGATAGAGAGAGAGAGAGAAAGAGATAGGGAGGGAGAGAGAGATGCGAGGGAGAAAGAAAGGAGAGATACAGACATGGAGACAAAAAGGAGAGGGAGAGAGAGAGAGATCAGGAGAGAGAGAGAGAGAGAGGTACATACACACACAAAGTGAGAAGAAAGAAAACAGGAGGCGGAGATGGAAGAGAGAGAGAGAGAGAGATGTGGGGTAAGGTTTTAATAAAGATTTATCATAATTGGTTCTTCTTACCTTCTCAAGTATCTCAATCCCAAGTACTTTCTGTGGATTTGATACCCAGGGTTGTAAAATGAAATCGATTACCTACTATCCTACCTTGATCTTATTTTCATAACTCGAACCACCATGTTTGCCTTGTAACCTCTCTTTTCAATCTCTCTCTCTCTCTCTCTCTTCTCTCTCTCTTTCACTCTCTCTATCTATCTATCTATCTCAATTCTGCCTCCTGTTTTCTTTCCTCTCCCTCTCTCATTCTCTCTCTCTCTCTCTCTCTCTCTATCTCTATCTATCTATCTATCTATCTATCGATCTCAATTCTGCCTCCTGTTTTCTTTCTTCTCTCTCTCTCTCTCTGTATGTATCTCTCTCTCTCTCTCTCTCTCTCTCTTCTTAATCAATATCTCCGTTCACTCTTTCTCATACCCTCGCTCACACACTCTCTCATTCACACACACACACACACACACACAGAAAGAGATACACACACACACACACACATAGTGAATGTACATGTTATATCATTCCATTATCAGTATTGTACTATTTTCACTACGATGATCTCACGAACTCTTAAACTACATTAACACAGATTTGTTGGCAAGGTGAACAGGAGTGGCCTTCTCCCCTCCCTCCCCTCCCCCTATCTCTCTCTCTCTCTCTCTCTCTCTCTCTCTGACAGACACACTATCCCTCCCCCCCCCCCTTCCCCAAATCTCTTTCCCCCTCTCTCTTTCTCTGACATACAAACACACACAATCTCTCTCTCTCACTCTTTCTCCCACTCTACCCCCCCCTCTCTCTCTCTCTCTCTGACAGACACACTCTCCCTTTCCCTCCCTTCCCCAAATCTCTTTCCCCCTCTCTCTTTCTCTGACACACACACACACACACACAATCTCTCTCTCTCTCACTCTTTCTCCCACTCTACCCCCCCTCTCTCTCTCTGTCTCTCTTCCTGTTATATTTTTCACCTGTACCAGTAAAACCAATTAGAAATCACGTAGGCGAGTGACCATTCACCTGTGCTAAAGTCAAGACAAGTGACCAACCGGACCTTTAATATCTTTGACCAGCCGCTCCTGCTGTAAAAAGAAAGTAAAAAGTCGGCTCTTCCCTCCTCTTTGATCTTCATGCGTGTCGGGGGGTCAAGGGTCATAGGTCACTGAGTGTTATTACTACACCACACACGGCCATAACTCAACTACGTACAATAACTCTTATTCGATTTATTGAAAAATAAAATAACAAAAATCCACAAAGTAACAACAACACACCCCCCCCCCCCCCCTAATAAATTGTTATGTGAAAATATAACCGGAAATGACTTGATTTTATAACTGAGAGACAAATTTGGAGGCGCAGTAGTGGCCGAAATGGTTGTAAGGCCGCATAGAGGCTGTGGGAGGGAAGGGGGGGGGCAGGGTTGAGAGGCTGGGTGATGATGAGCGGGGTTATTTCCTTTGGGATGAAGATAATACAAGCAGGTGATCCGCCCACTGTGCATTACTCATAATAATGATGTCGACGATAACAATGATAATAATAATGATAATAATAATAAAAAATAATAATCTTTATTGTCCCAGAAGGCAGTTCATATTAGATAGGGTACACATCAATCATAATTGTACATATTGGTCTAAAGGTTCTCTTTCTCTATTTACTGCTTTCTACCGTAAACCGCTATGCGCGCCTGGCCACTGGCCACCTACTAACTAACCCCTCTACCTCTACCTTACCTACTAGACCCAACTACCTCTACCTTACCTACTAGACCCAACTACCTTACCTACCTACCGCTGGTCGCTGTTTCTACTGCAATGAATGAATGGCCGTCAAACTTAAAACTAAAAACAGCACTGAGTGACCACCACACCATACCACAAAACACCACGCCATATCATACCATACCACACTACACCACACCATATCATACCATACCACACCATACCACAAAACACCACACCATATAATACCACACCACACCACACCATATCATACCACACCACACCACACCATATCATACCATACCACACTACACCACACCATATCATACCATACCACACCATACCACAAAACACCACACCATATAATACCACACCACACCACACCACACCATATCATACCACACCACACCACACCATATCATACCATACCACATCACACCACAAAACACCACATCATATCATACCATACCACATCACACCACAAAACACCACACCATATCATACCACACAACACCACACAACACTGCACCATATCATACCACACCATACCATATCACACCATACTGCACCATATCATACCACACCACACCGCACCACACTACTGGGCGCTTATATGATCTATAGCAGTTGCAAGTGCCCTAAAACTCTCAACAAACAAAAAGCACCACACTACACCACACCACACCATACCACATCACACCGCACCATACCCCACCGCACCACACCACACCACACCGCTACTTTACGACAGAAGTAATACAATAATTGCTGTGTTTGTGGTGGCAGTAGAAGTAGTAGTAAGCGGTGTGAAATTTATGGCGTGTGTGGCCGCTACGTACATTACTTACGGTCCAAATCGTCTTAACAGTGCAATTAAAGTACCTACGCTTGGGGCGGGGGAGGGGAGTGAGGGGGTGAGGGGGTGAGGGGTCATCTAGTTAAGACTGTCCTGTGCTTGTAAAGTAGTCTCGTAAATTACAGTACAAACATCAATTGATAATGGAGGCATAAATGTTGTTGTTTTATATTGATGTGTGTATGCGTGTGTGTATGTGTGTTTGTAGTATGAGTGCGCGCGCGCACGCGCGTGTGTGTGTGTGTGTGTGTGTATGCGTGTGTGTGTGTGTGTTTGTGTGTGTGCGTCATGTTGTCTATTTTTCATCAATATCGTTTAATAAGATAAGGATTTGTACATCATGCATACATATTATCTACATTAGATAACATTTTTAAACACAAAAGCTAAACAACAATGGTAACGATAATGATAATAATAATAATAATAATAATGATAATAATAATAATTAGCTGATTACTTAAAGCAATGATTGATTTATCATTAACATCTTATTCTAGGAAAGGAGAGCAAAACATTAAAAGAAATTATAGCTGATATTAATAAATAAAAAAACTTAATAAATTATTAAATAAAAATGATATTGAACGAAAGAAATAGGGGAAGAAATTATTCCACATAACAAAGACGAGCCTCCACTGCCAAAGCTCACCGTTAGCTGAGTATAAAGTGATAAAGTGATATATCTCTTGGTGTTGATGGAGGATGTGGGTGTGGGGAGACTAAGGAAGGGGGACTCTGCTCTCTGATAAAGATGGAGAGAGACTGAAGACAGATTAGGGAGAGACGGATGAAAGATATGGGGAGACCGATGACAGATAAGGGAGAGACGGACCCATCATCTGCACGGAGGGAGGAAGGAGGAGGAGGAGAGGCTGGGCAAAGAAGGAAGGAAGGAAGGAAGACAGAGCGAGACAGATAAAGGAGCCAGCGAAGACAGAGTGTAGAGATAATGGAAAGACAGATAGACTGAACAAAATGAGACAGATGGATGGGGGTTTTTTTTTGTGGGGTTTGTCTTTTTTTTTATTGGGGCGGGGGGGGGGGGGGGGAAGGGTGGAGGGTCTGAATTATTGACTACAAATATTTTTGAAAATAAAATGCGACCTTTCCAAACACAAGACCTTTTTTCTTTTTTTTTCTTTCGAACTGAGAATGGTAATAAAAGATGGTCTTAAATTATTCCGAAAAAAAAATACTGGGGGTTTTGTTGGGTTTTTGTTATTCTTATCTTTTTTTTTTTTAAATTCAAGACGTGAGACTGGCCCGCCATTCATCCATCCTCCATCCTTTCAAGCCTCGCCGCCACAGCTCCTATTTTATTGTTATTGTTGTAAAGGTGCGATCTGATAAAAGGACGAGGGAGTCGTCTGTTTAATCTTCCGGGCGCGTTGGGTGACGTTGTAAGACACATTCGCTTTTTTGGAGAGAGAGCTTTTTTTCTTCTTTAATTGTTCTTTGTTGTCTGTCTTTTTTTTACAGACCCCGTATCTTTCTATATATATAACATTATAGTGGTTGTACATTGTACACTCTTCGTTCGTTGTTGTAGTAGTTGGCGTGGGCACGTACAGAAGAAAGAGAACCTCAACCCTGCAAGGACCAGAAGATAATTTGGATTCCCTTCACTCTCTCCTTATCGTTTTCTTTAACCCTTTCACTGCTCCTAAGGACACAAAAAGTCTTCAAGATTAGCCTGTTCTTAAACCAGATAAATCAGATTTCAGTGAACTGATATAATAGGATATATGCCACGATCCTGAAATCCATATTATGTCAGTTCACTGAAATCGGATTTATCTGGTATAATAAGAATACGTACATTTTCAAGATTTTGCATAATATTTCAGTTGGATTAGAACCAGACATCGCTGTAAAAGGGTTAAATACCACAAACTCTATGTGTTTTATCATATATGTCTTTCCTACTTCCCCCCTGATCGACTAAACACACACACAAAGAGGTCTTGGGTGTTGTTTGCAGGGGGTGGGAGGTTTTTCTTGTTATTTTTCTCTTCCTTTTGATGTGGAGCCATGTCCCTTTAATTTATGGTTGTAGAGAATGATAGTCACTCCTGTTTCCGCCAAGTATTTATGGTGGATTTTTTTTGGGGGAAGGGGGGGGGGTTGTCATAAATAAATAGTTATGCTTCTACTTTTTCTATCTGCCCCATCTTATCTTTTTCTTCTTCTTCTTATCCTTTGTTTTTCCTCTCCCTTATCATACGCTTCTTTATCTTTCTCCTCCATCATCGTTAACTTTGTTTCCCTCCTTCTTATCATCCTCCTCCTTCTCATCATCATCATTATAATATAATGACAATAACCACATTCTCCTTTTTTCTCCTCACCCTCACCCTCACCTCCCATCCCCCTCCCCCCTCACCCTTCCTCCCCTTTCCATACCATCCCATCCCCCTCCCCTTCCTCTCCTCCCCATCTCCTCCCACCGCCCACCTTCCCATACCCTCCCATCCCCCTCCCCTTCCTCTCCTCCCCATCTCCTCCCACCTCCCCCTCCCCCTCTCCCTTCCATCCCCTCTCCTCTCCTCCCCTTCTCCCCTCCCTCTCCCTTCCTCCCCTCCCCCCTCCCCTTCATTCCATGACACAGGGCAAGGAGTATGCCACTTACTACCTCCTGGAGTACCAGAGGGAGGAAGGAGGAACGTGGTTCAGATTTAGGAACAGGACCTCCTCAGAGGTACACCACTACTCGTTGTCCGCTGGTCATGCTGTCCGTCTGTTTGTTTTTTGTTTTTGTTTTTGTCTGTCGTATGTATGTATGTATGCCTATTTGTCTATCTGTGTATCTATTTGTCTGTCTGTGTATCTATTTGTCTGTTTGTCTGTCGTATGTATGTATGCCTATTTGCTTATCTGTGTATCTATTTGTTTGTCTGTCTGTTTGTCTATAAGTCTATTTGCCTGTTCGTCTATTTCTATGTCTGTCTGTCTGTCTGTTTGCCTGTCGTATGTATGTTTGTATGTCTATTTGCCTATCTGTGTATCTATTTGTCTATCTGTGTGTCTATCTATTTGTCTATTTGTCAACCTGCCTGGCTGTCTGTCTGTCTCTGTCTATTTGTCTATCCATGTGTCCGTCTTTGGTAGTTGGTGTTCTTTTGTGTGCATGTTTGTATGTTTGTATCTTACTGTCTTCCTGACTGCCTATTGGTCAGTCAGTCTTCTGCTTTGCTCTCTATATAATTTTCCACTCTGTTGGGTTTTTTTTTCTTTTCTTTTTCTTACAATTTTAACCCTTTTACTACGAGGTCTGATTCAAGCCTAACTGAATTATATGCAAAATCTTTAAAAATCTTATTATACCAGATAAATCAGATTTCAGTGAACTGACATAAGTCAATTCACTGAAATCGGATTTATCTGGTATAAGAACAGGCAAGATTTGAGGATTTTGGTGGCCTTAGCAGTGAAAGGGATAATAATTATAGATAATACTCCGTCCCTGTTTTCTACTAATTGCGTATCTGTCAATGGTGAATCTATGTGCTCCATTGCATTCCTTACACATAACTCTATTCCTCCGTCCCGGAAAGAAATTAAACTTGACAGCTTTCTTCCTAGACCACCTCCATTAAATGAAACCATAGAGAAGTAGTCGCGTATCAACCAGAAGCCCTATGCAGACGTTGACAAAATAACCCTCCGTGGTTAAGACGAGCGTGCTTGAAATGTTTGCGGTGTTTTCATCCAGGAAATAGACTTGTAGGCTGCAATCAATTGTGTACACAATCATAATATGCTTTTCTTTTGTTTTTATTTTCACTCGCGTAAAAATCTTGCAATTTTCAGACACACACACACATAGACACACATACACACACACACAAACACACACATACAGAGTGACTGAGAGAGAGAGAGAGAGAGAGAGAGAAAGAGAGTGAGAGAGAGAAATAACCGTCACATTGTTTTTACTTATCACATTTCATCAAATACTTTATAGATACGGTACGTAAAAACATGAAATATTTTATTAGTGTTAATAACTGCGGTTGAATTTTTGTGAAAGGGAGGGAAAGAGGAGAAGGTAGAGAAAGAGAGATGGAGAGAGAGAGAGAGAGAGAGAGAGAGAGAGAGAGAGAGAGAGAGATAAAAAGTGTGTGGTCGGGGGGGGGGGGAGGTGCAATGAAAAGCAATTGAGTAGTGTGATAGAACAAAATGCGTGGATGATTTGATGACAAAAACTAGGTAAAGATTTCTATCGCAAGATTATTTAACCTGAATAGTCTCTGCAGGAAGTATCGGGTTAAATCTTGTACACCAAGAGATGAGCGAATGGGATGAGTCGAACAAAGAAATACGGAAACTGTGATCAGAATCAGAATCAGAACAAGGGCAAGAATTTAGAATAGATACATCCCATCCTTTATATTCTATTTAGCCACTGTTTGGTGCCGCTGATATCAAGATAGGTATTTGTTATCCCAGCGTCTTACAGCTAATGGCCGAACTTTCACTCCCTAAGGGGTGGGCCAAAGTGGGTACTGTGTCAATAGACACGCTTAGCATTGTTCCCCTTTGTTGGGCAAGCGGGGTTATCTCCCCTGGTAAGCCACTCTTGCTTGCGGGAGGCCTGTCTTGTACTGGGTTAGTTTCACTATAAACTGTTTCACCTCCGCTATTGTTTTGATACGGGATTTTCTCTTCTCTCCCTCCCCCGTGCTCTATCTAAGATATCTGGGGTAGATAGACATACATAGTAGTAGTAGTAGCTCCACACAATATTAAAACCCTAGGGTGGGGACGCTCTGTAAATAATTAATGTATTTTGGTATAGGGACCAAGTGCTGTAGTATATTGATATAATAAATATGTCAAACTGTGTTAGTAGGTAACTTACTAGTCCAGTCTACTTACGTGGGCTTTTAAAGAACAGAATGTCTTGTTAGGGTAAGGAGAAAATGACAGTGAGTGAGAAAGTATGTTCGAGAGTGACTGGGAAGAGGGAAATAGAGAGGGGGAGGTTTTAGGGTGTATGCTTACCACTCAATTTATTCTTGGAAAAAGGGTTGTAATATGTAAAAGTAAAATCAGCTGTCTACCTTACTTTTACATATTGTCTACCTTACTTTCACATATTACAACCTTTTTTTCCATTTTATTCCATTATAAGTTTCCAGCAGTTCAATTTTAGTTTTGATTTATTCTTGCTGGTATTTGAAGTATGTTTTTGTGACTTTGTGTCAAAGTAACCGCTAATAATACTGAAGTAGGTTTGTGATATTGACTAAATGAATGTAAAGGGGAAAGATATCGGTAGAGAGAGAGAGAGATAGAGATAGAGAATGTGAGATCAAGAGAGAGAGAGAGATAAGAGAATGTGAGATCGAGAGAAAGAAAGAGAGAGAATGAAATAGATAGATAAACAGAAAGAGAGAGTTAGATAGAGAGAGTGTGTGTGTGTGTGATAGATAGATAGACAGAGAGAGAGAGAGAGAGAGAGAGAGAGAGAGAGAGGAGAGATAGAATGGGCGGGGTGGGAGTGAGGGGTGGAGGGTTATTCCGCATTCCTATGGTTTATAATGAGCTATTTAGTTAAGTGTACATTGTGCTCGGTATGTGGATATAGATAGGTGTCATTCCAAAGTGGTGTACGGTATACATTAAAACCACACTCGGGACCTCACACTATGTATATATATTGCTCATAATATTATCTTGCTAAGAACAGACTCACAACTAAAAAGATGGATGTTATATATATATATATCATATGTATGTATGTTAATGTGAACAAAGATTTAGTGTGGTTCTGGTTTTTCTTTTCTGATACGGGTTTTTAAGAGAAGAATGTTGTCTTTGGAATGTAACTAAGTGAAGATTATAAACAGACAGACAGATGTAGGATCAAAGGCGATTATTGGAACTTTCCTTTCACATAACAATTCAATAACAAAGAGGCAGATGGAAGAGCGACGTGCACGCTGTAGCACACCATTATCGGAATACACGGTGGCAAAAAATAATGTTCAAGGATATAACTACAGTGCAGATATTTTACATAGCCATTGAAATCAGAAATAATGTGATAGTATAAAAGGTCGGTCCATAGTTGTAACGATACGTTCCGTGACTTGGTCAAAAGTTGGAATGGGGAGGCGTGAAACCCCAAACGAAACTGCTAGTATAAAAGGTGGGATCGAATAAGGGTTCAAACCTGGGACCTATCACGGGACCCATCACCTTGGCGCCAGAAGAAGACTGCGAACCTATCAATCCATTTGGTGAGCCTGGCTCATAGAGCTTATCATTTATAATGGGATTGACGGAGGTGACCTGAAGAGAACAGTGTGTGGTGAAAGGGAAGCTACTCATGAAACCAAAATATTTTGCCAGTAGAACAGAGTTGCTGTTCTTGTCATGATAAATTGGTCGTCTGTGAGTGAGGAAGCGAAATGTTTGTTTGGTAGTTTCTCTCTTCGTTTTTATTTCTTTATTAATTTGTCTAATTATTCATTTTTTTAAATTAATTCATTTTTTCACCCTCTCTCTTTCTACCTTTCCCTTCCTCCCACCCATTCTCATTTCCCCTCACTCCCCCACCCCCTCCACCCTTTCTCCTGTGTACATCTTTCATCCCCTACCCCCACCCATTAACTCTCTCCTATCCCCCCAATCTGCCCCTATTCCCTCCCAATCTGCCCCTATCCCCCAAAAAATATCCCACCCCCCTATATCATCCCATCTACCAACTCCCCCAATC
>JAUEKZ010186054.1:0-12900 GCA_031471865.1 Melibe leonina | reverse complement strand
CTTGTCAACTTTTGTCAACTTTTGACAGACCCCCCCTCCCCCCATATTGGTTGACGTCAATTGTGAACGGTCCCCAAACCAAGTCATAGAGGCCACTTTGTACTCCTAATTTCCTGGAGCAAATAGTTCTAACTGTTGATGAAAACAAAGGGTTGTACATGAATTCCAGAGTGGACCCGTCAAACCTCTTATAGTCGTAGCGTAGTACAAGAGTACCTTTTTTAATTCCTTCATTTTGACATCCCACAGGGCGTCTTTAACCAGCTTGCTATTGTCTGTGATTCAACTTTGGGGAAAACCTACGCCATCGCCAACTACGTCCAAGCCAGTGATGCTTTTACCACACTTGGAGAGAATGGCGAATTCCTTGGTGCTGTAAGTTTCCAATTTCTGTCTGCTCAAGTGGGGAAAGGGGGGGGGTTACATGTTAAACCTGAAACTCAATTACTCAAATTGATTTTTTTTTGGTCAAGGCGAAGATTTCCTTTTCATCACGGTTGCCTTAGAAACGTTGTATTTTTAATGATACAACAATAGATTGTGGGCCACGGTAATCCCCCTTTTATAGCTGAGATATTGAGGTTTCGAAACCAACCTTTTATACTTTTATAAAGTGTGAACCTGGCGGGGTTATCGACCGTGAACAGTCACTAAGCCGAAAAAATATCATTTTTTGAAATTATACATATCTAGCATCCCTGAAATCACTGAAATTATAGAAGTTATTATAGTAGAATTACAGACACCTTCTATTTGTTGTCTCTTTTCTTTCATCATGAAGGTATATATAGAGCGTGTAGCAAAACGGTTAGTAGAGCAGTGAACTTTCTTTGATCCAAATGAAAATATAATACCGCAACACTACCTTTAAAGTTATGGATGAGTACTGGCTAAATTTCGTATTTTTTGTTATGTAGTTTTTGAGAATATACTGCTCGGAAAATTTCCCCTGGCTCCATTAATATGTAGATTCACCTTATGACCATAGCAGTTGCAAGTGCTGTAAAACGCTCAATAGACAAACAATGAAAATGACCCGTTCTTGTCTCCTACAACTAGAGCTGAGCGCGGACCGGTCTTTTAATCGGTCTTTACGGTCCTTAGCCTGCTGCCTACGGACCGGTCCTTGAATGAAAGACCGTGCACGGTCTGGTCCTTGCACACGGTCTGGTCCTTTTGCACGGTCTGTGTTATGTCTTTTACTTTAGATTAGACTTATAGATAAAGTCATAACCACATGTTAAAGGTTCAGACTAAATCTTTATTGAAACCGAATTGTACAAGCAAGGTAACATAACAGACAGCAACCGGATGTAGAAGAATGTAGAACAAAGGAATGTTACTCATGATAACAATATAAGGGGAACAACTCTAATAATAATCAAGTCAATACATAACAGACAGTGACCTAAACACTTGAGCTATCCACTCCACATTAAAAAGTTGCATCTAGCTTACTTTTGTCAAAATGAGCTTCTGTGGGGATATTTAATTCGTATTGAAAAATATTGTAGAAATATGATATAAAACCTCATAGATATCAATCCTTTTGACATATTCCAATGATTTATCGTTCTACTATTCTATCAAAGGAACCATTTGAACAATCTTGTTCAATTTTATATTTCATGTATTAATTTAAATTCATAGCTATTCAATTTTGTTCCTTTTTGTTCTAAGTATATCAGAGACCCTGCAAATAATGACACATTCAACTTTCCAAACTCCGGGACAAAAGAATTCCACGATGAAGTCAGCACAGGAAACACAGATTATGCGGAACATTGGATTGTTGACATCACTGAGGAGGAACCTATATTCACCTGCTTGACTGGTAAACAAAATGGACCTCATGATGAAAAAACTACTTAATTGGACATATCGCTTTTTTCCTTCCTTAAGGTTCTATCGGTGGAGATACTGAATTTTATAAAAATCAGAACATAAGCAATTTCAACTTGCTTACTTGAAAGGCCATGATAACAAATAGGGAGAAAAGCTTTTAATCGATTAATTGTATCTTGGTTGTCATGGTAACGGCGGCAATCTTGGATTTTTCTTCACAAGTTTGCCTTTGTTTTCAGTTCTGAAATCTCAGCTAGTAATCCCTTTCTTTTTCAATACAAAGATACATCCTGCCTACAAATAGTTGACAACTGAAATTCAATATTTCATTTTCATTAACAAACATATAATATTTTGAAAGAAATGTCCAGGAAATTGTGCTAAAGTTGCGTTGTTTTTTAATTTAAACGAAGAAATTTATCAAAAACCTAAAAATCTAAAGCAAATCTAATTTGTCAGCTATTTACAACCACCTTTCAACAAATCTGTAGCTTTCTTGTTTGCTGAGATTTTAGAACTAAAAAATTGTCAATTGACGAAAATTTATCTTTTTAGAAATCGGCATTTCAATTTTTCTCTACCCTGACCAAAAATAACGTGGATTACTAATTTATTTTTAGATTAATTACGCTGATGAAACCTGAAAAAGAAAACGGAGATCTTGCCGGTTCGAATGATATATTATGACAAGGCTACACTCTCTTGAATAAATAATGTCATTGATAGGGTCTAAACCTTTAAAAGTAGCAGTTATTTGCCACGTTCTCTTGAGACGTGGGGTTGCGAAAACGAAGATTTTTGATTTATGGTTATCATTATATGTTATGACTGCAAGAAACATAAATGGAAATAGTGTATGTATACTTTAAGCCAGGGATCCCGAAAGGGCAATTTTGACAAAAAACCTCCAAACCACTAGAACCCCTTAATACTGCACCATGCAGTGTCGGGGCCCAGCTCTATCTATGTCTGGCTACAAATGGAGCAATGGGACATTGTGATACTTCCCTGCAGCCAAATAGAACCAATCACAGAGCCAGGAGAGAAACTCTGGATCAAGAAAAAGGCAATCAGCTGATCATCCGCCTGTAATGAGTCTTTGATAGCGTTTGTGAACAAGACATTTCTGGTCAAGTTCTTTTGTCATTGACTGCTCAGAATGAAAGAGAAGCTTAGAAATTAACAGAACGTGCAAAACTTGATTGTAGTATTGTAGCATTATGTTCCGTTACCAAGGCATTGAAAAAGAGACATTGTGTACTCAGAAGAATGAAACCCCGCTCTCAGCAACTGCAAGCCTACAGTTACGATATTATAGATTGTGTGTCTGTTTGTCGTGAGTGTTTTGAATAACTCCAAGGTGTTGGAGGCGGTGTCCTAATTCTGCTGGTTACACTGTCTGCTATTCAATGTCTCTTCTCTTGCAATTACATAATAGTTGCAGTGCTGACTTTGCAATTGGAAATCAAGGAAACTAACGGGGTGACCGTTTCCAACGTCCCTGACTTCATCACAAAACCGGGCGAAGAAATTACAGTGCAATGTAGTATCCCCGGCGAACCAACTGATGTGACATTGAGTCTTGATGTCCCAGGCTTTCCTACAAACACAACAAGTGGCCCTTCAGCATCAGTCAGCTTCAGTGTAGACCAAAGTTTTACGTCGTTGGTGGCAGTTTGCTCAGCGGATATCGATGGCTGTGCCCCGCGTACTACCTCTACAACCATAAATAACTACTGTAAGTACACACACAGGCAATGTCCTTATACTTGACCTTCATCTTGATTTAGATTGAAGAGGGATTTTATAAAGGATAGGATTCAGCTGTGTTATTGTCACAATCAGAGGCAAATCTTCATTCATTGATATACAATAAAGACACTTTATGACACAAAACTGAGTTTCCAGTATTGCATAAGTAATTATTATAAAACGAGAAACCAAATACACAAATAAAAATAACAAGGTTAACATTTTATCGTTTCTAGATCCCGCGTCCAATGAGACACTTACAGAACCGGATGCAAATTCCAGGAACCAAGCTCAATGTTTTCGAGTAGAACCAGTCCTCCAATTGACCTGTGAAGTGGCTAAGCCAGTCAACCCCTTGCCAACCGTCACACTTGAAGTGGACGATCCCTCCCTACCCGACCGTTTTCTACCAAGCACCGATGACTCTGACCCTAACGTGATCCGATACAACTTCCAGTTGACACCTGAGGCAAGGGGCCAGATACATGCCCGGTGTGTGGCAGAGACTCCAGAAATCCCTGCCACAGCGTATGCAGAATTTGTACTCAATGTTAATGGTAAGTGGTTTTTGTAACTCTCCAAACCTCCTCCTTAATAGATAGACTGTCCATCTAGGAAGCGGTAGGTTGTGGTTTGAGCCCCGTCGCAACATACCTAGGACCTTTGAATGAGAATCAGTCCCAAATCACAGAAGTGTTACTGTGTGATTTCTTTGTCACGGAAAGAGAATGATACAAGGTCTGGATATGTTCTCACCCAAAAATACTAACGTTTTGATCAAAGACTTATGATGTCATCGTCTATTCCAGAAATCCCTGCGACTGTCCCTGACATGACGGTGAATGGGGCGCCCCTACCCATCAACGGCATTGTTCCTGCTCACCTGGGGGAGACCGTGACGGTGGTTTGCAGCGTCTCCGGGGGGAATCCTGCTGTTGAACGCGTCAATCTGACCTGTTCAGGGGAGTCTGTCGTGACGGATGGAACAGAATCAAGGACAACGTTTGAGATTGAACGGAGCCACCACCAGACTCAATGCACCTGCAGCGCCTACCACGTTTCTCAATGCTACTCGAACACTAAAGAATTCGAGTTCATTGTGTCCTGTGAGTTTTTCTGTAATGAATTTTAGATGACACAAAAAATAGAGAAAAATGCATATATAAGTAGAACCTGTGAACTCACTGGACGAAATTAAAAATATTATCAAGTAGCATTGATGCTCAAACCAAAAATGTTTGTGATGCCCGAGAGTATGATATTGTTGTCATTAATGATATTATTATTATCATTATCATAATTGATATCATTATCATTTTCATGATGTTTATTATTATTATTATCAATATTGTTATTATTATTTTTTCATGATATATAGATCCCCCATCAGTGACCAGTTTTACCATCGACACGGCCAGCCAAGTGTCTCAAGGTACCGAGGTGACATTTACGTGTGAAGCAGAAGGACTGCCTGCCCCGAACATATGCCTGAAAGCCAAAGAGTCCAACACACAATACTGTGACCAGGATTACCAGTCAGATGTGGAATTCTATTCCAGAAAGTTTGAGATGACAAAATCCATGGCCCCCGACGAGTCAGATACTTACATGTGCGAAGTGTCCAACTCAGAAAGCTCTGCCTTCAGTTCACTCAATGTCACTGTCCTAGGTTTGCCTCCATTATTATTGATTATTAGAAACGATAAATGTGAAAACAGAATTAAAAAAACCATGATCATCACAGATAATGAAAACTTAAAGAATAACTTCGTTTCTATTATGTCTCTGTTAAAGGTATTATTATAACTATTGTATTATTATTATAACATTATCATTAACATTTTATACATAATTATTGTTATTATCATTTCCAATATCATGATAATGATAATAATAATTAAAACTATTATCCTTTTTATTATCATAATAATTATTATTATTATATTATTATTATTATTATTATTATTGTTGTAGATAAATCCATCTTTTATCTTTAGTACTAGTACACATAAGAAAGCTTAGATACTTGCCACCACATATTCTAGTAAAAAAACACAGATCCTTTTCCATGAGTTTACAGATACCTGAAAGAAAGGCAGCAAGGAAATTAAATTACACATTTCCCTGTGAGCACAAAGTCAAAGCTCTTATCATCATTTTCTTTTTCATCAGCCTAAAAAACGATAGGTTGATAGTTTGAACCATAATGGCATCACATGTAGACTCTAAAAATCAGCATTTTATCAGCTTTTCCTGTCAGGCACTTGGATAAATGGGAAAAGTGATAGAAATTGTTGGCCTAGTGTCAATACACTGTGATGGGGTAAGGTATTCAAGTGGGCCCTCCATCTGTGTCTGTATCGCAGCACATGAACATTTCTTGAGAGCTCCGCCTTTGATATGATATAAGCTGTGGTAAAGAGACAGCAACCAACCAAACCACCAACCATTATTCACTATCCATCTATCTCTTTACTAAACACTATTCACATTGATCTATCAACAGGACCCGTGCAACGCATAGATGACACTCAAGACACATGCCCCATGGAGAGGAGCGGTCGATTTGATTGCAAATTCAGAATATCCATATACAATCCGGCTACCCATATTGAACTGTGTAAGGTTCAAACCCAGGGTTCTGTAACTCGAGAGACGGTAGACCCCTCCAATTACCTGTACATTTTCACGCCAAAGAATATCAGGTATGGAGAAATTGAGATCCATGCGTTTGAGCCGCACGTAACGGACGATTGTCAGTACATCCTGAAAGTCAGTAACGGCATTGGGGACCCCTTGGAGATTGGATTCTGCGCTGTTCTTGCCGCAGGTAACAATAGAACAGAGGCAGCCACTGCTCCTTGCCGTGTGCAAGTATTTAGTAGATTTCCTGTTCCTTTTTTAGGGTGCAGTGCTCAGTTGGTAGAGCGTCATACGATTGCGTTGAAGGCCGTGGGTTTAATTGCTCCCCCTTAAGGACGGATTTTTCCTTCTGATATGGCAGTTAAGTGGCTACCTAGCCCTCCATGCAGTAGGGCGCTTGTGCCACAAAGAAATTATAACACGTCTAAATAACGCTTGTCTTGTGTTTATTAGGCACTATTTTGGAATAATTCATTCTTCCTGATCTTTTTCTCCTCCTCCGCCTCCTTTTTCTTCTTCTTCTTCTTCTAGGAAGCACATCTTATTATACTTACCCTTTATACACTTTTATTTTATTTTCTGATGATCCCTGCACAAAAGCTGTACGTATTGAAATCTCATTTCATAGATAATATTTTAAGAATGATTCACATTTATTTTGCAGAGAATCAAGACAATGTTGGTAATAGCAAGAGCACCGCTGGCCTGATAGCAGTTGCAACAGTCTCAGTCATTCTCCTGATCTTTATCATGGTTATGGTGGCTTACTTTTTCTACTGGCATTCAGAACGTAAGGCTTTGCAGGGTTGTCTTTAGAACCAATTTTGTTCATTTTTAGTCCTTTTTTTTGTAGTACTTGTAGTAGCATCATCATCATCATCATCATCATCATCATCATCATCATCACCAACATCATCATCAATCAGTAGTAGTAGTAGTAGTCGTTGTTGTTGTTGTTGTTGTTGTTGCAACAGCGGTAGTAGTATGTAATACTAGTAGTGGTATTAGTAGTAGTGATAGCATTAGCAGTTTTAGCAGTAGTAGTAAAAGTAGTAGTAGAAGTAGATGAAATATCCAGAAGCAATGTCAGCTGCATTAGCATTTGTAGTACGTAGTAATAGTACCAGAAAGAGAAGTAGCTTTAGAATTAGAAATGAGTACCTGTATGGCTGAAAAGAAACTGCCAATAAGGGAATGCATACCCATGTTCTGCAATAACAAAGCACTAAAATTTTAAGTGAATGACATTCTCCTCACACTTACCCTCCTTTTTTTCTCTCCTCTGTCTGTTTCAGACACCAAGGCCGTGAAGCAAAAGCAACTGGAACGGGAACGGAGGACTGCAAGGAGAGATCGGCAGATGCCATGAGTGCCAAGTACATGTAAGTCTGCACTGTATAACACGACACCAGTCACACGATTCCGGCAATTTCTAAGCATCCCAAGTAAATCTTTTACTGCCTTCAAGGCTTTAACTGGCAGTAAATTTTCACTTTAACAAATGAATATCGATGAATGTCTCGATTCGAATTGAGGAAATACTTGTTTTTCTACCTGTGGTTAGATTTTGGTGGTAATACTTGATGATCGAGGGAGGGTTGAGTTGTTACAAAGAATTTTTTTTTGTTGTTCATCATTATGCTTGTGATAATATCACATTTTTTGGTAGTCTTAATAGTTTTTTCATTTTTTCTTCCCTTTTCCCCCGCCTCCCATTTTTCATGCAGGTTTTCTGGATTGGACACGACAAATTTGAGAATCCTTTTTAGCATATAGGAAAACCAAATTATCCAACGTATGGTCAGCTTTCATTTATGACGAAAAATGTAATGTAACATGAAAGTAGCGCTAAACATCTAGAGTGTTATCATTGGAAGAAAGATATGATTTTAGGATTTGTCTCCGTTATGGATGGAGAGAATCAGTGGACGTTTTAGAAAAGATGATTTTATTAAATTATAAATTGGTTTATCTCTACAAAACAAATGTATAAATGAATCATCTTTTCTTTAGCAAAATTCTAAAGATTATCCTACAGTGCCGATTTATTGAAATCCAACCAACAAAAATGAACCTCGTTCTTCCCTCTTAAAAGAGTACTTACTGTAAAACCTTTTGTTTGTATCTTAGTGTATTTAGCTGTGTAGGGAGGTTTGATGTGAAATAGGGATAACATGAACGACAAAAATGATGACAATTAGTGTCACTGGCAGAGGGAAGTTTGCTATTTCTCTTTCTTTCTCTCTCTCTCTCTCTCTCTCTCTCTCTCTCTCTCTCTTTCTTTTTCTCTCTCTCTCTCTCTCTCTCTCTCTTTCTCTCTTTCTTTCTTACTTTCTTTATTTCTCTTTGACTTTCTTTCTTTGTTTCTTTCTTTTGATCCTTCTGTCTTTCTTTATTTCTTTTTGTCTTTCTCTCAATCTGTTTTTCTTTATTTCAGTCTCTTTCTTTCTTTCTCTCTCTCTATCTCTCTTTCTTTCTCTCTCTTTCTTTCTTTCTTACTTTCTCTATTTCTCTTTGTCTTTCTTTTGATCTTTCTGTCTTTCTTTCTTTCTCTCACTCTCTCTCTCTCTCTCTTTATTTCTTTCTCTCTCTCTCTTTCTTTCTTACTTTCTTTATTTCATTTTGTCTTTCTTTCTCTGTTTCTATATTTTGATCTTTCTGTCTTTCTTTCTGTCATTCTGTTTTTCTTTATTTCTGTCTTTCTTTTTTTCTTACTTATTTCCTTTCTTGCTCTATTTCTTTCTCTTCTGTCTTTCTGTCTTTTTTCTTTTATTCTTATTTTTTTTCTCTCTGTCTGTATTCTTTGTTTCTTTCTCTCTATATTCATTTTTAAAAAAAATTATTAATTCATTCATTTTTTCTCCTATAACTTTTTCCTATTCATTTCATTGTAAATTTATATCATCACTAAAAAAATATTAATCGATTACTGTTATTCTATCACACAGCTTTTTAATTCTGGATCTTTAATCATGTCAACAGTATATTGGTTTTATCAAACCCATAACAAAACTTCAACAAAAACAAAATAAATCAAACAACAACAAGAAACACCCTACATGCATTCATCATTTTATTTTTTTTTATTGCCGTTAAACGTGAGAAAATGTTAAGGAAGAAAGTTTAAAGAAGGGTAGATAAATTGGGGGGTTTTTTTTTGCCATACTAAGACTAAGACTAAAGAACTGTGGCTTCGTAATCTTGAAAAGGAAGTATCTCCTGAGACCATGATCCTGGTCCTTGAAAACACTCACTCTGGGGGGACCATGAAAATATTAATAATATTAAATAAGTTTCTTCTGGTGTTTTTACTTATTTTTTTCTCATGAGAATCAATCTAGCCTTTCATGAAATGTATCCATGTCTTTGTCTGTCTTTCAACACTGGATGGTGTTTAGTTTAAGGTTAGCTTGGGAAATAATTGCTGTTTCTATCATAGATCAAAGGACTTACAGTGTTTGTTCTATACATAGATATGACAGAAGTATCTTGGTGTTAATGAGGCTTTGGAATGAGGATTTTTCTCTAGATACTGGAAGCCAGCGATGATATGATTTATTTTAGATTGATTTTGACATGAGAGGGTCTAGATCTTGGAATGAAAAATGAGGAGTAGTAAGACGGAATGGGGATACTTTCTTCTTAGTGTCTTGTCATAAATTTCTTCAAAACCCTTATTTCTTCCAGTTCTTATACTGGATCTTTTCTCTACTCTGACTTTTCGAATAAGTTTGAGTCATAGACTAATGCAGCCTATTGTTCTACAATCTTGATTTTTACTGTTTTAACCCTGGGCCTCCAAGACTTTACCGTTTGAAAATTGACTTTGAAGCATAGATTTGGCTAATAAGCACCAATTGTTAAAAACATGTTACGTCTTCCAATAAGGTCTTACTATGGGATGCAGAGGAAAGTATACCCTTTTGATATTTTTAAAAACTATTATAGACTTCAAAAATTGAAGTCAAGCGATTATGTAATGAAATTTCATCTCTTCTGACTACTATAAGATAAAGTATTTTGATACATTATTGTGATCAATGGAATGATTTTTGAGGATTTTTTAAATCATAATTGTTTTGTTAGTATTAATGAACTATTATTGTTTTTGTACTGCTCTTATTCTTTTTAAATAATTATGAAAATATCTATGCTGCTTCATGCAAAACTATTTATATCTGATTGAGGTTTTCCAGCTGTTCGTACCGTAACAATTTAATTATTTATATTGGTTTGGACTATGTATAGTTTGAAATAAATCTCGTGTTTCTCTAGCCGTTGGCTGCAATAGCTCAGTTGTCACAGCAACTCAAAAATTTATCAGCACTTAATCCTGAAGTCTTTTGACACGAGTTTGAATCCCAGTCAGTGCAAGGAGTTTTTATGGCCTTCCTATCCACTCAGTAAGCTGAAGGGGAGCCTTGACTGTTTAGACTCGGCAAAAGCAAAGCCAGCGTGGCAACAGTAGAGCACTACCACCCTATGCCGTATGCCTTAAAAATCAGGATTGTGTTGTACATCTGATACTTGATGCTCCTTTAATGAAAGATAAAAATGGCTGTAGTAATATTCTTTTTTTAAACAACTGCTACTGGAGCATAACAGGGAAATCAAGACAATGTTAATTTTCTGAAATGTAAAATCTTTTAAAATAGGTAGTCTCAAAATTTTCAAGTGCCTTTACCTTTTATTCTTTATTTTTTGTATTTTGTTGGATTCCTTTTTTTCATAATACTTTTAAAAACATTGAATTTGTTTTGTTTTTTTAAAATTTATTTATGTTGTTTCTTTCTATGTGTTTATTTATTCATTTTATGATATATATTATATATATTGTATTTTTATACTCCATTTATCATAATGCATATTGATGTCTATTATAATTGCAATGAGTATCCCAAAAAAGAAGTTCGGGAGAGGGAAGGAGGGGGGGGGGTAAATTAAATTGCCAATTTCTTTCAAAATATTGAACGAAGTGTTTAATACTTACTTAATGAAGGATAAATATGGCTTTAGTAATTTATTTTTTTTGTCTTCGTCTTGATAAAGATATTGATACACCTTGAAATGTTGAATGATGTGAAAAAATGATTTTTTTAAATAACTGCTTCTGGAGCATAACAGGGAAATCCAGACAATGTTAATCTTTTTAAAATGTGAAAACATTTATAGTCTCAAATTTTCCAAGAGCCTTTACCTTTTATTGTAGTACTTTTTTATTTTTGTTGGGTTCGTTTTATGGTTGGATATTTTTATCTTTTTTAAAAATATTTTTTTCCAATAACTTTGTATGTGGCCTTTTTTATTCTTTTTATGTGTGCATTAATTTATTTTCTGATAAACATACTATATACATATTATTTCTATATTCTATTTTTCATAACGCATATTGATGGTGAATGTAATTGCTATGAATATCAAGGAGAGTGTGTGTGTAAACTTAATTTTTTTTTTGGTAGGTTTTTAGAAGGTCGATTCAGTATGAAATCATATTTTTTAACCAAGAACTGTGTGGAATATTTATTGCTGTTGTCAAATTGTCTTTTTGAATGATCATATTTTAGAACAAAATTGAGGAAATGACCGATCTTTAAATTTTAATGAAATTATGTGAAAAGTTAATATTGCAATAAATATTTGCCATGTATTTATTCTTTGTAATTTTTTTGGTAGTGTTTTATTATCATTTCTGGACAAGTGTCACGTAGTTTTATGAAAAGCATCCAAGTATAGATTGGAGTAATGCACAATCAACACAGTAAGTATTCGGGAAATTTTTTTGTTATTTTTGAGATTCCATTTAACATGTATTTCTTTTACACGTAATTATAAAAATCCAACAAACAGCAATCGCCAAACAAAAACAAAAAACCTAAATCACTTTTCATGTGTCAAAAATTCCTGAGCAACGATCTAAGTTATGGGATTGAACTTTAGGTGTAAACATTTTTAAACAGAAAGGTCCAAAAATTAATGGAGATGAGTATTTCAAATTTACATTGATCTCTTACACATGCCGAATGCATGATAGTTAGAACTGTAGGCTTATATCTTCATTTAAATATAACATCATGAAAATCTCTTTCCGATCCCAGCAAATGTGTTCCAAAATAGAACATTGCATTTTTTTTTCTTTTAATTATTTCAAATGTTTTTGTTATGCAAGATATTTTTCATTTAACCAAGCTATTTATATTTATACATTTATATATTATTGTGATTACCAAAATATGAAAAAAGTTATCAAAAAGCAAATCTTGACACGAGGGCGGCTGGTGGGCACTACTTCTGTTTCTTCTCTTTTGCTTTTATCTACCATCTTATTTTCCCCAGCACTCTCTCCAGTGCTCCCTTAACAAGCATACACATTGTCATACAGCTGTTCGGAATATGTCAGCTCAGTCTTGGTCGTGCCTGTTGTCCTAACAGACTTATTGTCATCCCCTGTTTTTTACACTGCTATACCTAACTATATAGGGCCCCTTGCTATCCAGGACTGAGTACTTATGTACAAAAAGGGCTGTAGAATATCCTTGGTCTCTCTTGGCCACAATAGGGCATGATGTGGGCGGTAGCCATCATCTGTTTGCGTATCCTGCTTTGTGCTCGCGGGAGGTGATGTTGTTTTTCTGTAAATCCTCTGTGAAACGTGACTAGCAG
>JAUEKZ010186053.1:13360-25938 GCA_031471865.1 Melibe leonina | reverse complement strand
TCTGTATGTAACATTGTAAAATAATTTCCCCGTTGAGGGATCAATAAAGTTATCTTATCTTATCTTATCTTATCTGTATACCGACAAAACAATAGTGATAAAAGCAAAATACATCAAGGGAATTATTATCATTCTACCGAGCTCATTTTATATTTGATTTAATTCCGCTATTGGCATTGCTCAGACATAAAGCAAGGGCAGTTCCTTTGATACTCCTCTTTCCTAAAGAGAAGTGGCAGATCTCATGCAAAGAAAGAAAAATGTATATTCTATGTGTGCTGGAGACCCATTGGAAAGGGGCAAAGGCCAGAGGCATAGGGGGCCATTTCAAGCTATTCTACTGCGGAGGAGACGCAAAAAGAAATGAAGTGGGAGCGGTCTTTAAGTTTAAGAAAGATCTCACAGAAAGTGTAAAACAGGTCAACAGAGTGTCAGACAGGATAATATGGCTGAAATTAGAAATAAACCAGGAAATTATGAGTGTGGTAAGCGCATATGCATCCCAGCATCAATGTAGGAAGGAAGAGAAAAACGAGTTTTGTAAAGAGATGGACACAGTACTCAGTCAACTAAATAGGGAGGAACGAGTATTTATGGGGACAGATGCAAACGGACATGTTGGAGCAGGAAATGTAGGAATGAGCAGTGGATGGGAAATTATGGATTTGGCCTGAAGAATGATGAAGGAGAAGAACTCATACAATTTGCAATGAGAGCATAAATGGCAATTCTAAACACATTTTTCAATAAAACAAGCGAACACTTGAGTACATATAAAAGTGTAGGAAGATCGTCACAAATTGACTATCTTATATGTTGGCGCGGGCATTAAAGGAAACCATAGACTGCAAAACACAACACAGCATATACCACTAATCTGTAAACAAAGGTTGGTAGACATATGAAAAGGACTGCCACGAGAACACCCAAAACTTGCTGGTGGAAACTAAAGGAGAAGGAAGCAAGAGAAGAGTTTGCAAAAGAGGTAACTGACCTACTGGGTCCATCATTCCCCAAAGACTGGAAAGAGACTAGTCATGCCATTCGATTTGTTGCCAAGGAACTTCTGGGTGTGAGAGCTCAGGGAAAGGAAGAGCAGAAAAGAGACCTGGTCGTGGAGTAGTTATGTACAGAAGTATATCAAAGAGAAAAAGGTAGCATACAAAGAGTGGAGCCTGAATCAAGATTCTGCATCCAAAAACAACTATACGTATAAGGAAACGAAAAGCATGGCAAAGAAAGCAGTTGCGAAGGCAAAGGAAGAGGCGTATTATAGTAGGCTCTATGAAGACATGGTCTCAGCTGAAGGACAAAAGAACATTTTCAGAGTTGCAAAACAGAGAGACAAGGCGGGAAAAGACATCCAGCATATGAGAATGGTGAAGAACAAGAATGGAACCATACTTAGTAAAGACGCAGACATTAAAGAGAGATGGCTTCTGAATGAGGAAAGCAAAAGGGAGGCGAGAGAGGATGAGACAATGAAAAATGATTAAAAAAGTGGAAAAGATAACAAAGCTGGAGATTTGAGAAGCCATGCAAAAGATGAAACAGTGCAAGGCAGTGGGTCCGGACGAAGTACCAATTGAGGTCTGGCTGTGCCCATGAGATGCGGGGTACGAGTTCCTAGTCTGGCTATTCAACAACATCATGGATAACCAGAGAATGCCAGACGAATTGAGACGAAGCGAACTAATACCCACCTTTAAGAACAAGGGCGATGTTCAAGAGTGTGGGAACTACAGAGGAATAAAGCTGATGAGCCATACAATGAAGCTGTGGAAAAGAGTCGTGGAAAGAAGACTGCGGAAAGAGATCACAATCTGCGATGAACAGTTTGTATTCATGCCAGGGAGGAGCACAACGGATGCTATATTTGCCCTGAGGATTGTTGCAGAAGGCTAAAGCGAAAAAAAAAAGCTACACTGTGTGTTTATTGACTTGGAGAAGGTATACGACCGTGTCCCTAGGGAAGTGGTGTGGTGGTGTCTCGGAAAGAAAGGTGCATCGGAGACTTGTGTAAGAATGATACAAGATGTGTATAGAGGGTACCAAACAGTAGTGAGGACAGCTGCAGGATCTACGGAACCCTTTAGTGTCAAAGAGGGATTACATCAAGGGTCAGCGCTGAGACCCCTCCTCTTCGCAATTGTCATAGATGATCTGACCGACAACGTCAATTTTCTGTTTTTCCATTTTTCTGTTTTCTTTGGCTTTGTTTCATTTCTGTCCTGCATATTATCTCAAGTTTACTTATCTCTTGTGGTTTCTAGTGCCTGCTGCGCATCTTTCTGTCATTATAATACCATTAAGTTGAGGGTAAAGATAATTATGTTCAACTGAAACTGAAAGAAGATACTGATCACGGCACTCGTTTCAACTCTAATTTTCGGCAGTGCACTCATCAGGTTCTATTGAGTCACTACAAATTCACCACAGCGTCATTGGTTTCCAAAATGAAATATCGAATATCTACTTAGACATTTTGTCATCTGCCTCTGTCTATTTGTCTATTATCAAGATTTGCCAAATTAGGACCACTTACTTGACCATATTTTTTCGCAACAGATCTTAAAAAGTAAAACTTCAACCTCAACGAGGATTAAAACGGATTCACTGGTGCATTAGAATCGGCTACTTAGTATTTGGTTTGATAGCACAGCTAACATAGATGACGAATTTTTGTAGACACTGCTAGATGTAATGCTTTCTAGTGAGAGCAGCTTGTGATCATTTCAACCACCAGTCGGTCGCTGCTGTCTGCTACTGCTGTTGCTATTGCCTACTTCCTACTTACTATCTATGCCTACCATTCTACTCTCGGAGAAGTGCAAAGAAAGTTTAGAATGCCATGAATTTAAAGTTATGTCTTGTCCTCCGTTGTCTCGGAAATGTTTTAATTTTATAAGCTTTATTTACATTACCATGAAACAATTTTCAGCATTTTGATTGTTCTCAGATGTAACAATGAGGATATTAATTGTAATTATATAATGATGATAATTTCAGCATTGATGATATGGACTGTATGATAGCCCAACCCACAGGGCGACGAGTAAAGTGATAGATACGTCTAGAACGTGGGCGAGAGCGCATGTTATAATGCTGCGAGCGTATGACCCTCTCTTTTGCCCAGAGAACGGATGACAAGGAACTTTCATATTTCATAACCTTTTTCGCATTTCATACCCTGATATATTTTCCAGTTGCTCTTTCTTGTTTGTTTTTGTTCTCTTTTGCCCATTGTTGCAGTCTTTATAGGTGGCGGTTTTATGGGCATGGCGGATCTGGTTTTGTAGTTTTAGTTTCTGCTCTTACGGATAAAACTCTGTGGTTTGATAATAGACTCTTTTGATCGGGAGGCGAGGTTTGACAAAAGCCCATCGTCCATAGAGGTTATCTCCCTTTGGAGGTTTTTTTTTTATCTATGTAGCCTATTGGTGTAACCTTTTTGCACTATCTAGATAGTCTATGCTAGCCGAAAGCCGGACCGAATACCTGTCATGACTGCTAATGAAGGGATGTTCCATGAATCAATGTTTTAGACTACTTGATTGTCTATGTATAGTTTGCAAAATTAAATGTGAGCCGTGAATATCGAAGAACGTCTATCTAGATCTAGTTGTTTCCCAGTGATGTCTGAGTTTGAACTGATTTCAAAGAGAGAACACATTGAAACATTTTTTTACTGGAATTTGTTGGATCTAGAAGATAGAGTCTACTGCCATATCTAAATAATAGACCCTCTGTTGCATTTTTTATGAAAGCAAAAGACCGCATCCTGCCAAAGGGATTCATCAGGTTTGTGCCCTCGATCATTTGCTCTGGTTTTATTTTTGACTGGTCTGTATAGCTCATTAAAATTTTGGATGAAACCAATTTTGGTTGTCTTTGACTGGCTGTGTTATTGGAGTGTCTATTTCCAACCTGTGTTAGGAATAAGTATAAATTGCCTTTTCCCAACCAGCATTTTCTTTTGTACGCTCCCGTATGACCTCAAGATTCCAGCCTGTGTTCTTTTTTCATAGCTCATTCGCGTTCCATGTCCGTCTTATTTGCACCTTTGTCTCTGAGAATATAGTAGGTGGTGTTGTACACAGAGCTTAGTTTAGCATGGCTGATATGGAATTCACAGGGAACCCGAGGTAGGAGTAGGTCAAGTGAGACATGGTGGATATGTGTGGAAACTTGAAAGGGAATATGAAAGTGATGAAGCTGAATAATCATCTTGGCCTATGGCGGTATAACATGGTTTTTAGTGTTTAATATAAGTTGTCAATCCGTTCAAGAGCCAAAAGCTGGCGGTAGGTGACAATGGCGGTATAACAGGTGGCAGTATAAGGTTGGAGTGTATTGCAATTCTGAATTTGTACTTGAAGGACGTCGGAACTAAGGCTAATACTAATAACTAGTAGTAATGAAATGTTTTCTACATTAATTTTTACTAAAATGAACACTGCACTGGCTATGAAAGCTTTTCTTGTTCTTGGAATCATTCTCTTTTTTTTATCTTTGATTGGGGGATGGGCTGGTGGTAGAATAATTAGTGTAGATCTTAATGAGTAAAGAAAGTTTCATTGCTTTGTTGATTGATTGGCGTTAAGGAAGGATGGTCATTGGTTTCAGTGACAGTGGATCCTTAGCTTGTCTTAACACCATAAACTGTACAGAGGGGTGGGGGGCAGGGCTACAGAAGCGAGGGATACTACATATAGTGTTGTATTTGTAAGGGATATCCCCTTTGTTAAAAAAAGTGGGGGCTTCTATAGCGCTGATATCCACAATTTGTGCTGATCGCGCTTCACACTTTTTACTTCCCCTGGCCAACAGCATACATTAAAGCACACATAGGATTAAGACAGGCGTCTGTTAGGCATGTAAAATTTGTTTGAGGGACAAAGATACTGCTGTATGGAGGGCCAGGTACGCTTTTTACTGCTGGGCCGACTGGGGTTTTCTGGTCCCGGAAAAAAATTCCACATCTGAAGGGGATTGAACCCAGGACCTTCAGTGCAACAGTCTGATGCTATACCTACTGAGCTATTGCGCTTTGCCTTATAACACGACTTCTTTATTTTTTTCTTTGCTCCAAGGTGGAGGCTACTGTAAGATTGATTGACCTGCCTTGAATGAAATTTAGTATTCTTGTACTTATTCCCATTACTAGTATAAAAAATTGCTCTTTCACAAAATTTGCTTTGATGTCTCTGGGTAAATATTAACTTCTCTTTACTATATTTTCTTCACTCTATAGTCTTCTGTGGCGACGTCTGATGGATTCCGAAAGGGCTATTTATAGACTGATTCTTCTTCTCTTGGTAGGAGGATTTGTGTACTTCACCTACTCACTCTATTGTAAGTAAAAAAGTTTTTTTTATGATTAGGCTTGATCATAATTGTGCTTTTATTAAATGGTACCAAATTGAATGAGAATTTTAACATTAATCTTAACTTCTATTAGCACCCAATGCAATCATACATATTTTGTAGACTTATATTTATTGTTTTTTGTTTTTTTTTCAATTTAGAAAAAAGTTAAATCAACAGCTATCCATTAAGTTAAGTTTTAGTAATTAAATTTGATCAGCCCAAAAACAACCAGGGACTTAAGTACTTTTTTAAGGAAAAGAAAGCTAAATAATGTCTTATATTTATCCTTTTTGTATTTGCTATTTATTTGATGTTATAAGAATTTCTCTTTTCATCCCAATGATGTATGAGCATCGAGAAAAATATTCAGGGTAAAGATTTCAAAACGTATTTTATGTGCACTGTATTATCCCTAATTATAAGATGGGAGGAATCTTTATTGTCCAAAGCAAGGCTCAATGTTTTGACTTCAATAAAGATATAAAAACAGATACAATAATACATCTATAGCACACACAATAGAACACATCCATTTATGCACGCACATTCCAGTCTGGATCATAAAACTGAAGTATTGAAGTTGCCTGGAGACTTGAGGATCATTGAGGAATTCTCCCACAAGATTGACTATTATTATCAAGTGTGTAATAGAAACTTTGGCGATTTTAAAATATGATGTCTTTAGTGTGTCATAGTAGTATGTCGTAAAGTAACAAAAGACACTTTGCGGAAGTCAGTGTTATCAATTATCACGAGACTGCTGGGGATGCGATTATTAAGGTTTGTGCGTTTGATAGGAATGAAATAGTATAGGATTTCTATTCCTTGTTATTTGGATGTCTGGAAAGTTAGAAAGTTTGGATAATTTTTTATTTGGATGTTTTATTGAATGACTGGAGCACAAGTTACATCTCTAGACCCTTTTTGTTATGTTCTTTAGATGGCAGTGGTGTATTGTTGCCTAATCCATGGAACAGTCGCCCATCAAAAGTAAGTAAATCTGACATTCAATTTCGTTGTAAATCTGTACAGCTGAAAGCTAAAATTCTAGAATTGTTTTTTTAGTTTCATGTAATCAGTCATCCATTGTTTGTGTCCCGAATCTATTAATTTGTCAACAAAGATATTTCTGTCTGAAAGATTTTGCAGTGCTATTAGACTTTTATTTAAAGATTTGTTAACTAATTTGTTGAAATTATTATTTTCTGTGGATATCTCTTTTTTTCTAGTTTCTCAAGATAGCCTTGGAGGAAAGTGTCCTCTTGTAAACCTCGCAACATTTATATTTGTCTTTTTGTTCAAAAACTTTGTAAAGCTGCAAAAACACATTTCTTTCAGGACACCATTTACGTAAAAAAAGAATTAATTCACTTTTTAATGGCTATGTTTTTGTTCTTTTTGTTTGTTTGTTCTCCATTTTTTAAAACAGAATATAGATCATCTTTACAATGAAGACCCTGTTTTAAAGACAGTTCATGAAAGAATGTTGAAAGATGGAAAGAGATTTAGCCCAGAAATTACAATTGTGACTGCCTACTTCAATCTTGGACGGCTTAACAAAGGTGGTGTGTTTGGTGGATATACTCCTGAACGCTATAAGAAATGGATGACAGTTTTTGGCCGCATTGATAATCCTGTAATTGTATTCACTGATTCCCCTGATGTTGTTGATTTGTTTAAAAAGATTAGACACCACTTCGGCCCCAAAAGGACCACTATAATTCCTGTAAATAGGACTGAACTGTGGGCTTTTTCCCTAGCTCCCAAAATTCGAGAGATTTTTAACCAGCCTGGTTATCCAAATTATGATCCAAACACAGTTAATGAAAATTATTCTTGTGTTATGCATGCAAAATTTGAACTTGTGAATAAGGTGATAAAAGAAAATTTATTTAGTACACAGTATATTGCATGGTTGGACATAGGCTTATTTAGAGCTGTTGTTTCTGAAAGCTATGTATTTCCAATGCGTATCCCTCCAGGGTTTGATCCAAAGAAAGTTGCCTACAGCGGTCAACATTCATTTGATCCTACCTTGTCACCATATCAAATTATTGTTGAGGACAAGACTTGGGTAGGGGGTGCCATGTTCTTAGGGAAACCTGAGCAGGTGTATCTTTACACCAAGGACTACATGCGGGCTGTAGAAAAGCTCATTGGTAAGCGGATGATGAGCACAGATCAACAAGTGATTTACATAATGTATCAACCTAGTTTCCATTTTGATGCGAATATTGAGATTCAGACTTATACATCTCACAGTACAGATGACTGGTTTTATTTAGGCTACTCCATCAAAGAGACTTGGGATGCATCCTTGAGAAAGGCTGTAGCATTGGTCAAATTTTTGCATTTTATTTTGTGATGACAGACCCCTTTTATTTTATATCTAGATTTTTTATTTTATGTTTTTTTTTTCTTGATTTGTTTTTTCTTTTTAAGTTTAAGAGATTTTTTTGTGTGGTAGAAATGATTGATCCAAAATATATTTTTCTTTTGAGGCTGAATTTTGTTTAGTCTTTATATTTATAAATTGTTAGATTGGTCTTGATCTCGTAGCTAATTTGTTTGATATTCTGCTTCTACTTTTAAAAAAAGTGTTTCAGTTTCTTATTATCTTATCCTTTCCAAATTGAGGCTACATTTGTGTCTGGAAAAAGTCAAAACACTCTATTCTGTATAAATATGCCTGTTGGTATGTTTTATAATTGAAACTCTTTTTGAAAATTTAAATGAGTAAGGAAGAACAACATACTCAGTCTGTTATGAAATTATTATTATACAGGTGCTGAGGTCTAGCTATGGGTTTTTGGCTTGATGTGACCTGTGGATGTATTTTGCATAGCTCATCAAAGTATAAATTAATTTGAATAACTTTATTACTTTATCCAGGAAATGAAAACTGGCAATGAGTAACAGGTTTAAAGATTTCTGTTTTATAGTCAACTATTATTTAAAGATTTTGTAATCTTTTATGCTTTTTTCTATATTGTTTTCTCCAATGTCTTAAAGGATCTCTTAATATGATTGAATAATTAGTTGCATTTAAAAAAAAAAAGATTTTGTTTAAAGTTGAGATTTTTTTTAGCTGTTTAAAATGAAGTGTATTTTTTCCATTTATTTAGTAGAGTAGAAGACCACCAATTTAGCGAGATAAGTTTGTAACACCTTGCATAGTCTTCAGACTTGTTTCTTTTTTTTTCTGATTGCAATGACAATTTTAATGAATTTTTTGTAACAAGAGAATGGTAAAATACAAGGTCTCCATTTTTGTTACTGGATTATCTCTGATCGAAGCTTTTAAGTCAAATCAATATCCATCTATTCTTGGACAGAGATATTTGTACTAGAAATCAGTTTAGCAATTCATACTTGATGGGGCTTTCGGTTTACAAAAAAAGGCTCTTATGTATAAATCCTTCACGTTTAAAGATTTCAGGCCACATTTTTTTTTCCCCATGAAGTGTCAGAGGCCAAATAAATATCTAGGCTCTAGAATCAGGATTGTGGTGTAAAGGGCAGACAAAATTTATGTCATCTTTGACTTCCTTTTCAATGTGAAATTATGCTGAAATTGATGAAATTTCATTGTTTACTGTGCTCCTCAAATTTTTGTCGCAATCCATCGCTTTTTTAACATTGAAAATCATATTCTAAAATAAATTCTCTTGATTTCAGTTTGATAACGGAAAAACATTATATTTGTAGTTTATTTTGTGTTATGATGATTCAGCCAGTGATTTTTTTCATCGCCGCCACCCATTTTTATTGCAAGTTTTTAGTTTTTATTTGAGAATTGATCAAGTTTCCACATAGAAAGACTGAAAATGTGATTTCTATTCATTTTGATGGACTGTGATTTTGATCATGACTTGTAATGTTCCTTTGTAATTTGAAATGATCTTTCTTTATCCTTAGAAATGTTGCCAAAAAGTGACTACCGAGGAAGACAGACTCATTTCATGCTTTTATGATCTTTTGTCATGTGTGCATATTTTTGCAATCCTTCTCTAACTTTTTCAAGTATCCTTGAAGATGAAGGTCATATCTAGACTGTTCTGGTTTTTTTTCTCCAAAACAAGGGTTATTTTTTTTAAAGGAAAATTTCATACCCTTTCAGAAAAAGTATGCTTATATGTAATTTTGACTGAAAATACATATGGGGTGTAATGGCATTTTTATGAGACAATATAAATCCCCAAAAAGTAGGCAGGCACATCACATGAATTTTTGAATGACATCTCTTGGGCTAAATTGATAAATAATACTGACAAAATATTTTTAGAACTGTCTCTTTTCTCTGGACACATTTTTATACAGTAGACTGTCTGTCATCATGTTAGATGATTATTCATTATCTTGTCAAGATTTTATATCTAGATCCTTTTTAAATTTTGATGCCTCTGGTAAAAAAAAAGCAATACTGCTCTAATAATGAGAGCAGTCTGTAAGATAGACTGTAAGCTCAATCAACTTTTGAAACCATTACAGTTCTGTTTTTATTTAGCAGCAATAATGTCATTCCATATTAGACTGAGGAACAGTTAACTCTTGTACCTAAGTCTTTTGTAGGTGGGATTTTGAATTCATTTTTTGTTCAAATAAATAAGTGACATTGGACATGCCCCCAGAGCAGTTTCAAACTTGTTTGGCTCAGACACTACTTCCTGCAGAGGGAGGTAACCATGTGGTGTTGCGAAATTTCCGGGGTTATTCTCCTTTGTTTTATGGAGCCTTTTTATTTTATTATTATTATTAATTCAGCTTATTGTCTCCAACTGCTCTTGAAATTGAAAAGCAATAATCAGAGTCCTATTCAAAGCATCAGGGAAGAGACCAAGGGAATTTGTTTTATTTATTCAAATGTGTAGCTATTTGAATTTTACTTTTCAATTTTCTAAGAGCTTTCTTGGGTGATCATCCATCAGCAGTCAATACACATTTGGTTATCAACTTCATCAAACCCCACACTTCTTTCCACTCAATTTGCGGTAGAATATCCTGGGTCTATCTGGACCATAATAGTTGATGATGTGGGCGGTAGCCATCATCTGTTTGTGTGTCCTGCTTTGTGATTGTGGGAGATGATCATTTTTTTCTCTCCTGTAAATCATCTTTCTCACCTTTTTTGAGAGATGATATTTTTTTTCCTTGTAATTCATCTCTCTGTGAAGGGGGCTCATCATGATATAAATGCACAGGTAATGATTGGAAACTGGGACTAAATTTTGGTTTAGTGCAGCGATATGCTTGTGCAATGTTGAAATATTATTTGCTAAGATTTTGATTGAAAAACATGTTATTGGTCATGGGTCGTGTCATCAACTTTTTGGCAGCTTTCAAAACTTGGTAGGCATTGCTCAGGGTTTTTAAATTTTTTTTTCTAAAGATGATAATCAAGGGAAATTTTGGGGCAGTGATATTTTTCCCATGAATGAAAGTCTGATTAAAAAAACAAACTGGATAATGTATGTATCACTGTCCTGATTTAACATTAATCCTTCATATACATACTGTAATTGTTGATATAATGGAGTTTGAATTTCCATGACTAACAAGCAGCATTTTCCTATATGAACACACGATGAAAGTGTTGTTGTTTCAATTTCATGGCATTCAACTCAGGGTTCAGAGATCTCACATGTCCATGAATACCTAGCATGCCTTGTTTCATTCGGAGAAACGCTGAATAATTTCAAGGGTAATGAAACCTTGTTGAAAATATCTGGGGTTCTTTCTGTATGAACTCACTATCTGGAATAGGAAATTATTATAGTATATTTGAGAGACTTATAATTGAGAGTGCTTGCAAAATTGTTTGCAGTGGAATTTCAACAGAAAACTGCTTGTCCTTGGGGTGCTGTTATAATATGTCCTAAAACTCGTAACAAACAAAATATAAATTTATTCCGTCCTGTATCTTAAAGAATATCATTTACCACTTTCTTGAGGGCAAAAAATTTAAGAGGATATTGAAACATTTCTCTTAGGAATAGTCATGAACTTTACTACAGATTATTTGTAATGAAATTCACAATATAAGATACACTGTATTCATTGTTTTGAAAATAAGGGGTGGGGGGAAATGAAAAGTTTTCAATTTTCAGAAATTTGCCCCTATTATGTTATGACTATGATTATGATAAATTGATTCTCATGCATTTTTAGCAGCTTTTTCTGTTTGTTTTTTTACTCTTTTTCCCTCTCATCGGAATGCATTTGAACCCAAAGTGTGAACAATTTATTTATAACTCGTCATAAGCTTTTCATTGTAAATTTTTTGACTGACCTTTTGATGGTTTGATGAACAATTTTGATATTTGTTGTTTTGTCTCGTAACTTAACCCACTTTTCCCCCTTTGTTGTTTTGTTGGTCATTATCTCTGTATCATGATGGCGTATCAGTGGTTGTTCCCTGTGTCATGCTCTTTGATACATACATGTTTTATACAGGGTCTCTTGCTATCTAGATACTAAGTATTTAGTAAAGGCTGTGTAGGAATTCTTGGGCCTTCCGGTACTTGAATATTACAGCCAAGTACATAGGTAGGTGTGTTGATGGCCATTGTTTTTGTACAAAGATTGTGTATTTTGCATGTGTTATCTATCTATCTTGTCTACGGGCATACTTTATCAATTGTTTGTTTGGGGGTTGTTTTGTTTGTTGAGAGACGATGTGTTTTTGTCTCGTTTGGAGGATCTGAACCTTTTCGCTAGTCTCGTCATTTTGTTTGGGTGGTGATATTACCTAAACTGTTAAACAGTGCCCAAATACTGCCAAGTATAAACTACATGACGTAAGTATTTGAAGGTGCCGTAAAACTCACTAACAAATGAAACAGCATTGGAAGTTGATTGACCAGTATTCGTTTCTGGCGCCATAAAATTGTCCTATCTTCCCAATTGTGATGTTCACAAGTCTGCCATAAATATCGATGTTTATGCATTAAAGACATTGCATATTGCTCCTTTTAGATTTGCTGTTCTTTGTATGTAATAATCATAGTTTTATTATGAATGATAAATGTGATTTTTCCCTCTGATTGCATAATAACTCAATCTTCACTGAAAATTTTCTGAGTTGTGAAACTTAATAGAGGTAAGCTACAACTTTAACTTTAACTCACTCCCCCAGTATTAAACCCATTCTGGTATCATAAATAATTTTCCAACCAAAATTTTTGGCACACATTTTCTAAAACTCTCGG
>JAUEKZ010186032.1:0-12907 GCA_031471865.1 Melibe leonina | reverse complement strand
ACTGGTAGGCAGTCACGATCAGTTAAAAGACTGGTCTGGCTCATCTCTACCGTTCGCTCCTCGCCAACCAGGGGAGAACACGCCCTGTGTTGGGATGGTCGGTCTTCTCTCTCTTTCTCTCCCTCTCTCTCACCACCCCCCCTCTCGCCATCCCCTCCCACTCACTAGCCTTCCATCATTCTCACCTACCTGCCATTTCACACAGAGGGGGGGGTGGGGGGTGTCAGTGAGGTCTGAGTGAGTGGCTGCACAACGTTGGTCATGTCACACACATTATTTATTGCATCGGTTGTCGCTTACCTCTCATCTCTCGCCTCTCCTCCCTCACCTGCATAGGGTAATACTACTACTACTTATACTGCAACTAGATCTAAAACCAAGACTTTGTGATCCAGATAGCGAAGTGGATGAGAACTGTGAACCAAGTCTAGCCTTGAAAGTAGATCAGAACTGGATCTGATCCAGATATTGCAAAGCAGTTATAACTATATATTTGGATATACGGAAATACCCACAATGGAAATGTTGACAACAAACAATGCATACAAAAAGTAATACTTTACACTATAAAAAAAAAGAACAATAAAAAAGATTAATAATCAACCATTATTCAGTCAAACTATCTGCTTCAAAATTTAAATCTTTGAATATACTTAAAACAAACTAGATTTTTTTTAAATCACATAAATGTTAAATGTAAGACGATATGCGATGGAAACTAACCTGTTCCCATATTGCGATTGCTTGTTTTTCAACAGGTAGTTTCATTTCATTTTTAAGTTGGCATATTCCATTTCTTTTCTCTGAAAATGAAAACAATCATATAAATGGACTCTCCGTCCTTCTGGTCATAACTTGTTGTGTCTAACTGAATGATTAGCTAGTAAAATCCTTTTTATTTTTTCCATATTTATGTGTTGTTTCTACACTTGGGTTTTAGCTCACATATTTTACACTTTTACAAAAACATTGAGAGATAAAAACTCTTACAAATAAATATATTGAAACTCACATAGACATCTAGTTAAATATAATCTTATTAATATCATGATTTATCATTAAAATGGTTTGTTTTTTTCATCAATTAAAATACCTTTGAACTTTAAATTTACACATGACAGGGTGAAACACAATCGAGGACAGATATATCAACTTTGTCAGGACCACAGGAAAATGGCGATAAACGCGTCTTGTTGATATACCAGTCCTACCAAACAATGAGGGGGCAAACAAATGTTATTTGACTTGAAAAGTCAGTTTTAAAATTCAAGAAATGTTTTTGTAAACTTTGTCCTCAGTCCTGTTCATGGTTAACTAAAAGTGCAGCTGTTGCTTCCTTCATCCCATCATGGGCACATGTATCAATCCAATTTAATTCAATTTTATTCTACGACAAAGTGAAGCGCCATGGAGGGGTAGGAGTCAAACCTAATTACCCCAGCACTCTGTGTTAGATTGCTCTATTACACACACACACACCCACTCTGAGAGAGAGAGAGAGAGAGAGAGAAGGAGAGAGAGAGAGAGAGCGGCATGTAGTAAAAGGCAAGCATCTCTACCATGCAATGACACACGCGTTTAGTATGTAGTAATAGACTAGCTAGCTAGCTGACATAAGATATTTCTGCAAATTACACAGTCCTACTATTTTATTACATTTCCACTGCTCACCCTACACTGTTGTCTCCTCACAAGAGGACAGAGACCTGTAACTTATGAGGACAACACAGATAGCGCATCGCATTGTTATATTTAGGGGTGTCACCATGTCGCTCTTTTCCGTCATCTTGAAAACCATGGAAAAAGAACAAAACACACGGACCCCGCTGCCAATACTGTATCTATTTTTTTTATAGTATCTAATTCATTTCTCTGTAAAACATCTCTGACAGGGTCTAAGTCTGGCTGTTCCTTTCAGTACCCTATCATCTTACTTACCCCTGGTCGCTGATATGATCTTAGCAGTTCAAAAAGCACTAAAAATATCATTAAACAAACAACAATCCACACCAAGCTTAGCCAATAAATTGGAATTCGAAAGGTAAAAACTTAGAATATATTCATAGCTACCACTACTCAGGTTTCAGTGTCATAGGTTCTCTACATTCTAAAAGACTTTCAAGACCTTAGTAAATATATGAACGCTCCATTGAAGCAAGTCAATTACCGAGATATTTCACAACGCTCATTGTTATTTGCTCGAGATAGCCCTTGATGTGATCCATCTTTGTTCGCGTAACGATAACATTTGCAGCTAGGTCTCCGACATTTTGTATCATAGGAAGCTTAGAGCGCGACAAAAAGGTTAGCTCCCTTGATTTTCTATGTTAGTCGATTACCTGGCTCCTTGACTACGTGAAAAAGACTGCGATTATTCGGACAACTGTTCAATCAAAGTTTGAACATCATGATCTCGAAAGGTTTTTAGAACATTTCTAAAAATAACTGGAGCGGTGTCACTGAACTCTTTCTGCTAAAATATCGTCTCTTGTTCAATAAATTTGATTTGAAAATATTGTTGTCATTATAAATGGCTCTATTTATTTTCACTTTAGAGCCTAATGGCCGATGTGTACTCTAAGTGAGAACACTAAGCTAATGGCTCATGGACCTTGAGCTTATCCCGAATTTTGTAACGTGAAGCGGCCAATAGACAATTGTTGCCACAGTTTGGATATGACGCTCGTCTATCGCAGATAACCTTGCCCAATTGTGGATTGGTACCCAATTTTCCCCCGGGGTGGGGTGAGGCAATTGAAGTAAATTTCCTTCCCCAAGGAAAAACCGAAGGGTCACGTGTGCGAATCGAACCCGGTGCCCCCGAGTTCTGTGCTGTGTCGCTACCAGTTCGGCCACCACATCTACATATAAATAGTATTCGTTACGAAATTTTCTAACTGGTTTTAGTTTAGAACAGTTTGAACAGTGGTGGATTTAACTAAATGACACATTGGGCGGACACTGTCCCCTCACCTGTCCAACTAAATTTTATATGCATAATAATATTAGAAACAACATCAAAAATTTAATCTAATTTTTTTAGGTTACCCGCTCACGCACGCAGTTTTATAATTTTCTTCATATAGGGTCTATCTTGTAGCCCCGACGTGCAAAAAATGCAAAAGCCACCCGCAGACGGTGGGTCATCTGGTGCTGGAGTGTCCGTTCACGAAACTCGACGGGGGTTTCCAATCGGTGTACGACTGCAACGAAACTTTCATGACTGGGTAATTAGTGGTGTGGGGGTGGCATAAGCCCGCCAAACGCAGCTACTACTACTATTTATTAAGCAACTTTTGGCTGACTTTTTGCCGCGCAAGAACTTGACAAAACGTGCGGGTAAGAGAGATACAGTGAGATTTGGGTAAGAAGACTGCGGTAGGGGTGTGCAGGATTATCGTTAGCCTATGTTTTTAGCAAGGGACTGATCACAGATGTGTCCCAGGGTTATCTCAAACCCCCTCACTATTTCCTTAATAGAAGTTCGCAAAAGGCAGATGAAACGTAGACAGAAGACTGCTGCCATAATGAACAATCGTTGGGACACTGTCCTGACAAACATTTTGCAAGTTCGATTATATTTTGGGAGAAAATATATGTTCTGTTTTTATGCTATTATCATACTGTTATTGTTACGATGTCCTTTATCTCATAAAGGCAATGAACCATGTAGATTTATTTCTAAATTACAGAGTCCATTTATATTTTCATGTAAATACATTCACTCATCCACACATTTTCATCAAGAAGATGAATTGCACATAAACATTTTGCAGGCACTCACCAACCTAAATAATGTTTTGATGGAAAAGAAGTAAACAGACATTTTAAAACATTATAGTAGTATGACGACAGTGTAAAGTGGCTTTCAATAAGTGTTGTGAGGAAAAAAAATTAAATGTATTTTGTTTTCAAACGCTTGTTAATTCACGGTGACAGCATGCTGATGTGAAACTAGAAAATAGAAAAACACCAATGCAGATGGACATATATACAGAACTTTGTTAAAAATGTACACTGTATGGACTGTTAACAGGGCTGTTGTTTTTACATGATTCTGATATTGTACTGGGTCCACCCCTGTTTTAGACTAGATCCGCCACTGGGTTTGAAAATTTGTCCTTAAAACATTATTTCGACTTTTTAAAATATCAGTTTTACAACAATTCGTCGTAGAAAAATGGGAAGAAAATCGACACCCAAATTTCAGTTGGGAACATAATTTAATCTATGCCAAATAATGAACTCGTCTTGCCTCTAAAAACTAAAACAACAAAATGTGCTTACAAATGTAATTTCCACTTGTATTTTTGAATTTCGGATAGAGAAATAATACAAATTCCAAACTTTACTGCCGTACCGATATAGACTCATAAGCGGAAAAAAAAGACTTTTTTTATGAATAGATTATCAGTCAAAATATTTGATTTTTATTCTTATATATTATGAATAGTTTGACTATTTTGAAATTTTGGATAGGTATTGCTACAAAACTTACGTTTAAAAAAAGTACTCAAAGACACCACCCCGTTCAAAGAAAGGCCAGACCATTCAAAATTACTTCTATTGATTAGAAGTTTTACAATAAACAAAAACATAGACTATTGGCTATGGGAGAATGCAAAGCGGCGATCTGTCAATGATTTTGAAATGTACACGTGTCGTGTCGAATGTAAGGGGTACCATTGTCAGAGAGGTTTAAATACCTCGCTTCAACGGTGATTGGGAATGGACACCCGATGCTGCAGTGAAGAAAAGGATACAGGCTGGCTGGAATAGCTGGAAAAGAGTGATTGGTCTCTTGTGCGACAAGAAAATGCCCGGCAAAGTGAAATGGCAACATTTAATAAAAGATGGCTATTCGCCTATTCCTTCTTTATTCCTAAATAATGTTTTGATGGAAGAGAAGTACCAAACAGACATTTCAAAACATTCTTGTACTTGTATGACGGCAGTGCAAAGTGGCTTTCAATAGGTGTTGAGAGAAAAAAAAGTTATTTTGTTTTCAAACGCTTGATATTTTACGGAGACAGCGTAAGGTGGGGAGCAATCACTGGAAATCACGAGGAATGAGTTTCTGCACTGCATATTATCTCAAAGGTGAAACAAAGGGAGTGTTTCACCTTTGATAACCACTGGCCTAGCGATCCCCTCTCTTTTTACATATTATCTCAAGTTCGATCCTTTTGTAGAGAATGGAGATACTCCCCAAGACAGCCGAATCGGAACTTGAAGTGACAGAGATGAGAAAAGCCTCTGCCTGATAAGACTGGCAAGGATAAAGTCAGATAGAAACGAAAAAGTAGGCCTATACCAGATTTTTGGTGAAGCGCCAATCTCAGAGAAGTGAAGAGAGAGCAAAATTGTCCGAATAACGAGATAGTTCGACTACGATAATGAGAAAGCCTTGATAGTTACACAAAATCAAGGGAGCTAACCTCTTTGGATTACTCCGATAAAAATTCCTACAAGAATAGAAGAGCTACAAAACTGGTCTCACGGTCAGAACGAGGAAATGCGTTAGTAATTCTCCTAATATTGCCATTTTGCCGAAAGTCTGACTAAACATGGCCGAAGCGTCAAATAGAGGTTGAAGTACGAAAAGTGCTCGAGTTGCTTTGACTCACTTTACCCTTCATAAAAAAAACAAGATTATTGTTGTAGAATGACTTTTAATAGTCGCCCAAATCTTCATCGCCCCAGGTAGATATAGCAACTTAGATCTTAACCAGAGTTTTGATTTGTGTTTGAGGGTTGCTTGTCTCGAGTAGACTAGACTCTACCTAATCTATAGACTATCACTCAGTTGGGTCTTTTATTTTTAGGGATGTGGAGAGTTGTCAAAGTGTGTCCCGGTAAGGACACATGATTAGACAAAGTCTAGACTATCAGGTCTAGAATTGGCACGTTTAGGGCGTCAAATTTCTCTGGAAACACATCACATTTATTTATTTTACTCGGAGGTAGTCTTTTTGCAGGAGTCCACCCAAATCCGTTTGCTAGACCAAGCCATTGTTGTTGTAGACTCTACTTAGATAGCTAGACTCTATGGTTCATTAGAATTTCCAGTGTTGGTGAGATATTCCCATGCTTTATGTATTGAAATAACGTCTAGTCTAGATTTTGTTGTACTCTTCAGTAGTGATTGAATAGTTTTAAAATGAAAACCTATGCAAACATTGTAGACGTTGATCTAGTCTAGTCTACCCAGTGTTTTTTATGCTGAAAACAATCAGTTAAAATTATTATCTATACCATTTAGAATCCCCTATCTAGACTCTAGATACTCCTCTCTGGAAAGAGACTTTTTTAGCGCATTTTCCCCGACATATTTTTGCATGCTAAAATGATTCCAATATCGAAATCATTCGGAAACACTACGTAGATCTAGACTCTGATGAAGCTGTAAAGGCCTAGATTAAGATTTTATATCTAGACTATCTCTATCTAGAGTATATAAAAAATGGCCGGCCTTATTTCCCTGAAGAGTCAGGAAAATTTAATACTTCTTTTCCTGAAAAAGGTTGGGAAAATGATTTAAGAACTTACTCAAACTTATTTTCCCAAACGCTCTGTCTCTCTCCCTAAGTTGATTGGTCAGCATACACAATGACACAGTGCTCATTGCTCATAAGTGATCATGTTTATGGGTAGACATGGTCGTTCGATGTACACAGTGCTGCCAACCTTGTGTAAAAAATGCATATTCTTACACATTTTCATTGATCATACGCTTGTACACATTTTGCAGAGGACCGTACGCATTATTCAATTTCTATTATTAAACAAAATTGATAGAAGTAGAAAAAAAATAATTTTAGAAATTAACATCATTCACTGTAACCCTAAACTAGAAGGGTCACAGGCTCATCTAATCGGCTCCTAAGTTCACTTGTGTATGGTCACAGGCCGTGCCATTTGGCACAACTTAAACGGCTGGTTTCAATACATATAATAATTCGAATTACCGTTTCATCGGTAACCATCTACCGGAAATAAACTATTGTCGCTTCCTGTTCAAAATGAAACTGAGCTAAAATCGTTGTTGACAATGCTCGCTTCCAAAATCGTGCATGTCCTTGAGGCTTTGTCACTCTCCGTCGGCTTTTTGTGTTTTGAAAACCATTTTCAAACACAAATTACATGTTGTCAGTTTGATACCTAAAATATTTTTCATTTTTAATCATAATGCAGGTAACCACCTTGATTGTATGTTGATTCTTGAACTTGTTGAGTTCAAACTTGAAAGCTGATGAAATACCTAGTTGATTTTATTCACCGCCACGCATTTTTGACACTAATAAAGCAGTTTTTACCACGCAGTTCTAATGAAATTACCTGAATTTCAGGATTGTACGCATTTAAAAAAAATTAAATCAATTTGGCTTTCCATTGTACACACTTTCATGGGCTAGGGTGCAGCAGCACTGTGTACAGTATGTACTCTGTGAGGCACGATGCGTCGATCGTGCAACGCGTTCTGTGTTGGGGTAAGGCATGTGGGGCCTTGTGGTAACGTGGGAACATGTTGAGCCTTGGGGATAAGATGGGGGAGGGGGGGGGGGTGAGAGCCTGTGGGACATTGTTGAGCATAGGTGCCAGTGGTCAGCCTATACCATTCAGGAAATCTGACTGGCAAAATTTGCCAATCAGGAAAATTTCCTCTTTATATTCTCACTTTTTAAAAAAAAGTGCCATCACAGAATAGTGTAAAACCAATGGCCGATGTGTGCTTTGCTTTTTGAACATGAGGGGTGTGATTTGTGCGCATGCGCTTACAAAAACAGGAAGTCATGTGACCCTTTTGGAAAATAAGTTCTCAAATTATTTCCCCAACCCTTCAGGGAAATAAGCATATCAATAACTATCGATAACTATCAAGAACTGAGACGTACTTCATGTATAAATTGTTAAGGTTTTTTTTGCCGCATCTCCAGTTCTAACCTCTAGTTGAGTCATCTGACAGTAGCAAAATCCGGTTCATACTGCTCTTTTTTCTATGCACGCTCAATAAACATTATTACAGGGGGGATGTTGTAAGCTATTTTTAACATTTCACTGTTTTATGATACCTAAAAAGAAATCAAGAAAAGCTATTTTTTCAATCATCTGCAATTGTTTCAAAGAAACAATTCTATTAGAATTTAAGTTTAAAGTGTTTTCACTTGTCCATACTGCTGGAATCGGTACATGAGAATGAGAGGTCATCCGGCATGGAAGGCACACTATTTTCTCTTGCAAGTTGATGGATTAAAGCTTGTTCCGAAGTTCTAATCTGAATTACTAATGATAATAGTCTAGGGAATCATCTGTTCAAACAGGTTTTTTACTAAAAAAAAATGATAGAATAGGTATTATTACAGGGATAACGCTTGGCTACCACTATGCGATTCAACTAACGCTCTGAAATTAATTGAAAGTTGTTTTCAAAGAATTAGGGATGGTATTTTCACAGGGAATTGCGGAACGCTCCCAAATTAATTTTTAAAAATGTCCGAAGTAATAATCCCATTTATTCACAGCATTTTTTAGTTTAAAAACCATTATTTAAGTTTTGTTTGCACTCACCTGAACTAATATTCTCATCCCAGAATTTGATCTGAATTCATAGTATTTAACAGACTAATAAGGATTAATGTGCGAAAGAGTCCTTACAAACATGATATTATTGTTCGCATGACGATGACCATCCATGTAAAAAAATATAAACATTGCGGAAGTACATGTATGCACAAGATTTTAGGGTCAGAGTACATTCCTTTATTTGAAAAAAAAAGTTCCAAGAAAACCCATTTGCAAGTAATTGAAACAAAAAAATAGTTTTTAGCATTGAAAAATACATCAGGGAAACATAATTTTCAATCTTGTAATGAACAGGGGAGTAACAGTTAAATAATTCCAATAATCCTATCCTAATGAACTGATGCTTTCCGATTCGACAAGCCCTAAAATGGCTCCTTAATTCATCAACTTATAATTAAATAGTGCTTTTATTTACAATGATGAATACTTTTTCATTATTTTTCTAGACATTGATGAGGTCTACATTAGATTTATATGTGCAAACCAGGGCTTGAATAAATATTTATCTCCTCTTATTTTTTTTTTTTTAAGATTTGTTTCCACTTGCTAATTAAATCTGAAATGAGGTTTTGCACCGTGTTATGAAATAAGCCTAGCAAAAAACAGAAAAATATTAGACTAGGCAAATAATTACTTATGTCTCCATTTGCTTTTACATAGTTTTTTCCCTTGTTGATACTTCACTTCTTATTACAATTTACAAGCTTGTATGTCTGCTATTTGAAAAATGTGAGTGGACACAAAATGAGCATGCTAATTTGATTTGAATCGACGCTGAATAACTAGGTCAGAATTTTCACCAGTTTTCCTATATATCTGAAAGCAGACCAGCCATCTGACTGGCCAATGTCACATTCCTATTTTTGTTGTTTTCTGAGGAAATCTTTCTATTTCAATATTGGTTGACAAAGGGATCTGTTACGATCTGTAGAATATGATATTTTTAGAGGTAGGGTTTTTAATTTTTCACGTCATGAAAGGATTGCTGAATGGAAGTGTTACAATCTTGCTAAGGCACCCAGATTCAGTGAGAGACCCACCAGCTGCTCTTGTTTTTTAACAAAATTTTCTTGCTGCTTTGCAATTTATTTCTACTGTTTGTGTTTTTTTTCAGTGAAAGATTTTTTGGTAATTCTGGCCCTGATGATGATGATGATGACAAAAGCAGTCTAGAGGCTGCTGCGGAAGCTGCAGCCAAAGTGAATGCAATGCTGATTGCAAAAGGAATGTTGAAACCTAATCAAGTACATTCAGGAATTCATAATGTGGTGACAAAGAAGGTAAAGTTGGGTCCTAGCTTGTCATGGAGTAATCAATTGATAAGTTGCTTGACCGTGTCTATCTTTTTTCATTGAGAGTCTTCTATTATGTTTGACCCATCACCAGGTTAGGTGGAACAAGCTGAGTTACCTCTCTTAACCCTTAACTTTCTGAAACCGACCTTAGTCGAAATCCGACTATACCATACTAAACGGCAGAAATAAAAAAATTACGAGGTTTGAAATAATTCCTGAATGGTATTTCTTTACTTGACAAACTTTATTGCATCAAAATCAGTTGAAAATTGTGATTTTGAACATGTTTTTTTGCAAGAACACTCATTTTTTGCAGTTCAAAATGGCTTTTTGCGGATAAGACCGATCTCTTTAAGTACAATTTTCATAAATATATTGATCATTTTGTTGAAGTTAACAGATTCTGATAATTCAAATGACTGTCTGGCTAAGGTTAAGACATGAAATTGGTTTCCGTGGTTGCGAAAACAACTGAACTACACTTAGTTTAGATAGATCTAGAAATCCGCGAAATTTTGACTACTCAGGTGAATATTTTAGGCAATTAAATATTCAGTAGTATTTAATGTATTGTTGGCTGTTTGAGTGTATAACTGGATAATATCTCTTACTATTGTGAGAGTTTCATTAGGGTAGCTTCAGTAGTTGTAGAGTTCCAAACATTTCTATGCGACGGGTGGTTGAAATCTCTATCCCCAAAAATCTGCAGCAATGGGAATTACCTAGTGCCATGATTAGCAAGTTAAAGTATGAATTTGATAATATAGTAGCCTTTTTTTTCAATTACTTTCTTTCATCATAATCTTTTCTAACCCATATATGATGAAAAAAAAAACACTTTGAAAGAAGCAAAACTTTAATAATATTGTCTTCTAAGATAGTTAGAGAATTTCAGTTTATCCAAAATGTATCTTTGTACTGAACAGTGTCAAATAATGTTATAGGCTTGAATATGTGTTATATAAAAAGGTCTTGTAAGAAACATCAAGACAGTATTTTATAGGGTAAGATACGATTTATATATCTCCATAAAAAAAGAATTCATACTTTTATTGTGTCATTTCTTACCAATCTGTTAAAAAAAAATTCATTTTGATGAATCATTGGACACTATGGAAATATTTTTTCTTAGTTCTTGCTCTAGAAATATGTGGTTTACTTTTCCAGATTGGTGGACCTAATAGCCTTGTTGTTGCTGAAGTAGAGATTAATTACCTCCCTTTACCTTGTCGCAACACTTTGACACGAGGAACTACACAAGAGGAGGTTTGTTTAAATTTGGAAAATATTTTATCCCAAAAAATCAGTCATTACCCCTCTATGTTTATCAGTTTCTCCAATTATTACAGATATCGAATGTTCTCAAGTTAAAAGTTTTGTCAGTATTTAATTTTCCTTGTTTTGTTTTTATTTGGTTTTGATGGGAGGGATGTTGGTTGTTTCTCACTATTAAAACTTTTCATGCATTGTGAATTAACTGTTAAGTTTCTCATTGGTGATCATTCAAAGAGTAGGACCTATTTTTGGAAAAGAGAAGCCAAAGCCACTAGCCTATAAAGAATAGAAAGGTATATGCTCATTGGAAGACTTAACTCATTCTTGACGGGCTACGTTTATAAACGTAACTACCCCTTCGTGACAGGCTACGTCTATAAATGTAATACGAAACTACCGTACAAAATTACCAATAGCTCGATTTATTCGTAACTTGCGAAAGCCTAGCTCCGTTTCTAGAGATTCTACTTTCTTTTCTAAATCATTTCATGTGCGATTGACGCAATATTGACAAAATTATGGCTCAAAAACGAAGTTTAAACACAGACGGTGTTATGTTGGAAGTGATGTTGGATTCAGACAGTGAGATGGAGGGATTGGATATAGATAGCAGTGATGAAAAAGATAATATTTCGACTTCTGATACTTCTGTTGATGATTTTCTGAACTTAAGGGATAATCAAAGTGTTTGGATTATCTACACAAAATTTATTGAGTTTTTATTGAATAGTTAAAAAGTTATAGCCATTTAAGTAACATGACCCTTTTTTCTATGAATTCGATGTGGCAAGCCTGGGCAGGGGGTGGGGCGATAAGTGGCAGGGTGTGGCATGAAAGGGTTAAAGTTAAGGACAAACCTGATCCCAGGAGATGTAATTCTGTCAAATTGAAGCAGTACATGGTATATGAGGAGGAGGGTTGAGACAAGATATTTCTCAGTGGACTATATAAGTCTTTATACGCCCTTTGCACATGTGCAGGGATGGTGGAGATCATACAATCCAACAATAATACAAGAATCTAGACTGAGAATATTAATATATGCAGGCGTTAATTTTCTATTTTATGAATTAACAAAAGCTATGTTAGTCTCTAATGTCTCAATAATTTTGTCTTTTACTTAATGTTTTTAAAGCTTTCCGAAATACATTTTAATTTAGAATGGTCAAAATCAAAGCATTTTTTTTTCTTTTTCTTTTCAGATATCAAAAGCAAGTGGTGCATCTGTAACAACAAGAGGGCGATATATGACAGATGATGATAGGGCTAGAAATCCAAGGTATAAATTTTTTGTTATAAATACTTCCTGACCATAATCCCTCTTTTTTATGTTTTTAGTTCAGTTAAATCAGCACTACAGATGTAAATTAAGTATGTGACATTGAAGTAGCGACCACCATTAATTCTTAATAGGCTTGATGTTATCTATGCCGCTGATGGTGACCACATTGAGCTTTTATAAAACATTTTTTAAAAACTTGAAGGTATGTGCTACGCATATATCCAAGCTAATGTTTTCTATTGATTTTATTTTTTGAAATATTAAGAGAGCACCTCATTCGTCTTGACTGTACCATCAAGTGGTTTCAAGTCGTTACACTGTTGAAAGACATCTTGCATGGGATTAACATTCGAGTTGCCAGCGCCTGCTTGTCCAGTTGGTGGTAATTCAGAGAAAAAATTGTGATGGGGGTCTCGTTATTCCATGGTCGGAGTCTTGTTATACCCGGTCTTTGGTTACTGGGTGCTGTTAT
>JAUEKZ010186021.1:0-12908 GCA_031471865.1 Melibe leonina | reverse complement strand
ACACACACACACACACACACACACACACACACACACACACACACACACACACACACACACACACACACACACAGTCCACTCTAGTCATAGTGACCCAATAAGACCCTAGTCTATAGCCTAGTCTATGTGTGAAGTATTGAATCGCATTGAATGCTAACAGTGCCCTCGGTACACGCACAGCTTTAGATCTTGAGAGTGACATTGAAATCATAGGGTTTGTTTGAGAAAGTGAGTGTTTATGGATGTGTGTGTGTTTGAGAGAAAGAGAAAAGGTTTGGCTGATGTTAGCTTTTCTTAAGGCTAGGTAGGATGAGTGTGGTCTTTTATTATGAAATGGATCAATGAATATATGTGTAAACAAAATGATTCTATGGTCCCAAACATTTGAGTTTATTTTAACTGAACTTTTTTTTTCCAGAGATCAATACAAGTCGGAGTATGAAAAGAAATTGAAAGAAGAACTAGAACAAATCAAAACAAGAACTAATGCTGAGATTGACAGGCTCAGGATTTCAACCCGAGAAATGTTTGAACGAGAGAACAGGTACTATCAATTTAAACGGAAAAGTTCACATGATTGTTATCCTTTTTTCACTTTTCTTTTCTACTTTGTTTTGTTATCAAAGGAATATTTGTAGATAAGTTTTTAAAATTACATTTGTATGGTTGTGTCGTAGGATTCCTTCCATTATTTTTTGCTTTGAACTTTGTTGTTTGCAGAAACCTTCGTGAAGCTAGAGATATGGCTGTCACTGAACGTGAGCGTGCTCAAGGAAATGAACGGGAAATGAATACCAAATGTGAACAACTACTTTCAGAGTGAGTACATAGTACTTTTTTCTGAACTCTTTGTCAGCAATACTTTCCAAATGTTGTTGTGCATGTTTTCTGTGGAATGTTTTAGTTTTTCTATATTTGTTAAGAAACAGATTTATAGACCTTTTAAAAAGATTTTAAACATTTATTAACATACTGAAATAGGAAAATGTGTTTCAACATAGTTATGGTAAGAAGGTTTTGAAATTCTATTATGCTTTACTGTTTTCTGAATACAATCAACCATTTTACTGGTTTTATTATTCTTACTTGTAAGCTCAATCAAGTTAAAAATTCCTCTATTTACTAACTTTTTTTCCTCTCCATAGTTTTAAATCTTTGCAAAGCAAAAGTGAAAGCAGGCTCTCCGAAGTGCAGAATGAATTGAAGATAAAGATGTTTGAAGGAGAGCGGGCTGTTATGATCCACAATGAAACTGTGAAGAATCTGCAGCAGTCAGAAATGGAGATAGAAAAGTTGCGAGAAAAGATAGAGGTTGGTTGGCTAACATTGTCTTTACAATCTGTAAATATCCTTGATTTAACCTGGATACTGGATAGTTATATGCAATATTGTATTTTTTTTTTTAGGAGTTTTATCAATGCTGATCAATTATATATTTTAAATATGTTTACTTTTTATTTTGTGTGATTTTATCTATATCTAGGTTTTGACCAAAGAATATTATACATTACAAACCTCCATGGAGAAAAAAAATGTGGAACTTGAGGCATCATTATCAGAGAAAGACAGGAAGCTGGAGACGTATGAAAAATTGGAGCAAGATCTAGACACAATTGTCATGCAGGCTGCTGAAGGTAAGTGAAATTAATTTTTTTAAATATTCCATTTAATGTGTTGACTTTCAAAACTGGATAAGGATTTTATCACTTCAAAACATTGAAAATGGTGAAGATTTTAAATCTCTCTCTACTGGTATACACTCTATTGATTGCTTATGGCTTCCCCTTTTCAAAATCAAATAAAGACTTTTGAAAAAGGGTCTCATTCAAGAAGAGGAAAAGAGTAGAAGCATTGTTTCTTTCTTTTCACAGTTGAAGACGAAAAAGATGCAGAAAAGGTGCTGTTTTCATACGGATATGGAGCTAATCTTGCCAGCACAACCAAACGCAGAATGCAACAAAGGTAATTTTTTTTGGTTAAAGAATTTTTCATCATTAGGCTCTCACTTTGAAATGAAGGCCACTGGAATCTGTTTGGAGTAGTGATTAAAACAAAAATGGGTATCAAAAAGCTCTCTTTTAGGACATAGACGATGCAACAACTTATAGTTTAAGATCAGGAGTTTTTATGGAACATTAATAAACTAAGAGAAACTGAAAAAAAAAAGAAGAGAAAGATATGCATATAGATTCATGAGTACTGCCAAGACCTAAAGTCATGATAAAATCTTTTTAAGGGTCTTGGGTTTGTAAGTTGCCAAAAAGCTCACTCTTGTGCAAAGGATTTTTTTTGGTTGTATATTTACAAAATTAAGTTTTCTTTTGTCAGGTCTCTTCTAAAGTAAATTCATCATTTAGTGTAATTCTTCAAGATTGCTCTCTTCAGCAAAAGAAATGAAACTGATGTTGGTGTTCTATATTTCAGTGTTCAATTGGCCAGAAGAGTGCTTCTGTTGGAAAAGGCAAATACATCTTTAAGAAAGGATCTCCAAGATCAGAAGGGCCATTGTGTCTCTCTAGCCAAAGAGGTTGGTTTTATGGATGACGAGTACTATATGTTTTCCATGTTCTCAGTGAATCAAATGTCACATCTGTATATCTTTTGAGATCCATGATTCTGAAAACAACTTGGATACATTGATTGTTGTTTTGTTATTGAATAATTAGGGTGAATAACTGTACAAAAACTTGTGCCATATTTTAAAAACATCAGTTTGGTTGCAAATTGTATATACACCTAGTGATCATGAAAAAGTATACAGATGGTCTACATACAAAATTTATATGGATTATTTATATGATGCAATCAAAAGCTAGATGTAGTCATAGTATTGCCTTTTATCTACTGTTTAGTTTGAATTTGAAACAATTAATAATGATCTGGTTGGCACCAGAGTCATTTTAAAACATGATGCCCAAAAAGACAAGACAAATCAGGCAAGTTCAATGACAATTTAGTCAATTTGTCTACAACAGATAGATGAAAACTGACAATGCCTTGCATGTTAGTAGTGTGTATGCCCTCCGTTAGCCTGAATCACAGAATTGCACCTCCTGCACCTTGCCAGCTGGTGTTGAGGAATGTTATCCCATGCTGTTCTTAGAGCTTGGAACAGCTCAACCTGGTTTTGTGGCGGCGGGCTCAATGTACGAACATGTCGTCCAATTATGTCCCACACAAGTTCTATTGGATTAAGGTCGGGAGATATTGAATTGATGACATTTATACCATTCGCCATGTTACAGTTGCCTTTTGGGAGGGTGTATTGTCATGTTGAAATGTAAAATGTGGATGTTGATTGAGGATTGGAATCACATACGGCTGCAATACGCGCTCTATGTATCTTGCATCAGCTAGTGCGTCTGCATATTTGTGTTCTCAGGAATATCTGTGTAGTTTCACTTGCCGTTCTACAGCAATCTCTGAGTTGTATTGTGCGGATGAAAAGGTCCTCAGCTTGTTTTGCTGCATGTGGTCTGCAGTTCTTAAATGGTGACTTACCAATTGTGTAGCTTGAAATCGTCCTTGTAAAGAATACGCCGTTGTTCTTGTGGCGTTAAACGTTTTTGCAACATTGCTAATGATTGTCCTGCTTGAAGTTGTCCAATAGCGCGTGCACACTGTTCTGTAGTAAGCCGTGGCATTGCTTAAATCAATCAAATTTACAGTGTGGTGTGTTTTCCTGTATCAGTATACTATAGAGAAGACACGAGTGGCAAAAAATTGAATCTCCACATTTCTTGTTGACTGTTAAAACCAAAAGCTCATGCCAGCATGTGCCTTTCATGGTGAGAGAATTTCAGGTCAAAAACAATATACAAGATATCAGAGTACAAACAGTTCGCTCATAAACAACTCAGTGAAAAAATCATTAGCCTGCGTTGGTAGGTAAAACAATGATGACAGTTTTAAACGTGTATACTTCATTATGATGAGAAGTGTATACTCATAGTCATAGACTGAAAACATGTCCTTGCCAGCTTATTCTAGAAAGCCTTTTCTCGTTACAAAGAAAGTAGATACAATGATTAATCCATTTGTTTTTGATGTTCACATCTTAACCTTAATCTTGAATTGAATTAAAAAAAATTTGAAAATCAATTTAATCAGTTAATTTAAGAAGACTTAAAAGACTAGTGAAATTATTTAACAAGCTGTGTAGATTAGCCTTAATTATGCCCTGATTTGACAATGTGCCCGAATGCACTGTGGAATGTACAACTGACATGATTGTTTTGTAACTTGTTTTGGAAGGAAAATAGGTTACTGAGGTTTTTTTCCATTTGTATTGGATATAGATAGAGAATGTAAGTGAACTAGCTCTGAACAGCATGTGGAAATATAGAATTTACTATTTAGCAAAGTGAATTATAGATAGCAGTTACTCAATCTTCATTAAAAGCTTATGATTGATCAAATTCAAGATGAATACATGGTGAGGCTGATGGTAATTTAGATTTCATGGTAGTGCGAAAAGTAAGCTTAGAATTTATTTTTATGATCTTGAGTCTTAGTTTTGGGCTTGCCAAGATGAGAGATGTTGACCTAGTTAGCCTGATCAAGTAATGGGTTAAAGGTTTTTATTGTTTATTTAAAAGGATGTTTCTACCTGTGTGTACTATTTTCTTCTTCAATAGCTGGAGGGTACAAATGGACTTCTAGACAATGCTCAGCAGCCTTACAGTTACCTTATTGACTCCATCCGCACAAGGGATAAACAAATTCTTCAGCAAAGTACCCATATGAAGATACAAGAAGAAGATATTAAGTGAGTGATGCATTGTGTCTTTTATCTTCTAACTGAAGAGTTGGTTTTGTTTGATGAGTCCTAAGTAGGCTCATGGGATAATATCGACAATGACATTTTATTCGTCTTCTATAAAGGGTTGTGACAGACAGTAGAATTGTGTACATTATCAGTGTTTTATATGTATGTTACGAAAGAGCAAACAGAAAAATGGAGTAAACTGTGATATAGAAGTGTCTGATCCGGAGAGTAGCTGTCATTAAAATCAGCTTCAAGTTAGAGAAATTGGGATAAGTTGTGGGTTTTATTTGCCACAATTTAAAAAAAACCCTTTTCTTTCAAGACTAGCTGTAACTTAACCATATAGAGAAAATGTTGGATATAGTATGTACATTTCGGGAGGGAAAGAATCACAAATAACATGATAGAAAAGAACAGTTACAGTTAACAAAAAAAGAAAAAAGATCAGTGTTAAAAGAAAAAAATCTGCATCATTATAAAGACTTATTTACAATTTTCTAAGACATAAATGTTTTCTACATAAATAAACATGTATGAGGCAGGCAGTTCTGTTTGTATGTGGCTTTGAAATGTTACCATGGTTTATTGAGAACGATCATGATTCATAATTTTTCCAACCTCTCAGGAAACTGAAGAAGGAAAAGGATGAATTAGCAAGAACTCACAACCAGATGAATCTTGATATGGAGACTCTGCTTAACCAGAAGGAGGTAATTTTCAATTCTTCAAGTCAATAATATTAATCTGTGTCTGTTAAGGATCGCACTTTACACTTAAACCTCATATAATGTGTTATATCGTGTATGGTGTGGGAGAAAGGACATACTCTTTTTTGGAAAATTCACAATTATGATTACCTTGAGGTTCAAACAAATTGATATTGATGTTTTTGTATTCAATTTTAATTTTACAAAATTAAGCGTAGAAGCAACATCCATTTTGTCATGTGGTCCCCGCTTCTTTTTTTTCTTTTTGTTTTTTCTATTCTATTCTAATTGGTTTTGGTGTCATATGAAGTTAATTGACTGTTCAATTAATTCTGTCACTCAGGAAATGGCAGTGATGAAACAGGTAGTCCTCAGCCTTTCTGAGCGTAAATTGGACAGCAACCGAGTGAGGGAACGAGACTTTCGACCTTCAAGAAGCGTTTCGGCTACCATGAAGAAATACCACAATGATTTTGAAGTGTCAGATGATACTAATGTTATTAAGCCTGGCTCACTTCATATGGTCAGTATCTCGTGACCTTAAAGATTAAAGTACTGAACTATTTTCTTTTCCTTTCCGTACTCATATATGTCCTTTTTGGTGGTGAAATGGTGGAAAAGTCAACAGCACAGCATATAGCACTCTGGTTGCTGGTTTTTATATCATGGCTTTCCTTATCATTTCCTTGCTTAACTCTGGCTCTATATGGCCTGAAGGCTATGACTTTGGACTTTGTGGTGGCAACAGTATGGCAAAAACTTCTCATTCATTTATTTGTTTATAAAGTAACATAGAGGCAACAGAAAACAGTGCCTGGCAAATTCAAAGGAACAAGACCAAAATGTCTAGCTCTGTGAGTCGTTATATGTCTGGTTGCAAAGGACTTATCACACGTCGTATTGCTCCATTTGTTGCCAGACATAAAACTGAGCCTCAACTCAGCATGATACAGTATTAACCCTTAAAAGCCGGTATCCCTGTGCATCGCCTGACAGTATATATGCCAGTATCATTGCCCGCTGTACTTTTAATTGACTCACTTCATAAAGCATTTTATACAGCTAAGGTATCAAATCTACCGGTTGGTATCAAATAATAATGTGTTTTTGCACAGTCTAAACTATTTTTTTACTTATTGATCAAATTTCATTTAACTTTCTTTCCAACTCAGCAACAATTTGGCTAAAAACGATGATTTTAATTGTAATTTTGAAAAAGATACAGCTCTATAGAATCAAAGTAATGTTTGACTTGAATATGAGGATCAAGATAATGGTCTAGACCATGAAAATGCTTTGGTTTTGCGTCCCGTCAGTTGGGAGCAACAATTGTAGATGGTCCTAGTAGTTTCTAGTGGACTAGTGAACACTATGATGTTGAAAGTAGTGTTTTTACAAGAAAAACAGGGTCAATTTTAGTAGAAAAAAGCCAAGACTAGTTTAATGTATGAAGGCAAGGGTATTGACTTGTTGAGTTGTTTTCCTATTCAGTTTTTAGGACCAGTGTGCGAATTGTCAAATTTTGCGTGGCACAGCAAGGCGTTAGACTTAGACTGTCATTCCAAAAGATTGATGCACAAGATTACATTAGGTCATTTCTATAAGTCAACATGGTGTTTAGCATTCCAACAATGTCTTATTATTAGATATTACTTGTCTTAAGACCCATGAAAACACTTTAACACCATACAATTTTTTAAACATATTTATTATTTTTCTAATGAAATGTATTTGGTATAGAATTAAAGCCCAATCTTTCTGTTTAATATTGGTCGTATTTTCATATCAATATTTTAAAATTTAAGAGATTCACGTTATTTAAAATGTGGAGCACGTCTTTTGCAAGAGTTATCTCCCTGCCCTTGGATTTGCAGAAACTGCCCGGACTTTTAAGGGTTAATAAGGGGTGGAAAACAAAATAAATAGACCAAAAAAAAATAAAAAATGGCAGCTGCCACTTTAGTTTTGCTCTGTGGTCTAACCATGATTTATGACCAAGGTGTCATGAGTTTAAGTCTGCTCTGCCCTGTGTTAAAGTTCTTGCTTTTGCAAAACGTTTGATAACTGAATTAATGATAACACTCTAGATTACAATGCTTTTGTTTCATTGAAAAGAAGTGTGACCCTTCTCACAATTTAGCGCCTTGAGGAAAAGACTGGACATGTTACTATTAGCATGTTTTCTAATACATTTTTTTTTTCAGACAAGATCAACAAGTCCAAATCAAAGAAGACCAGGGAAGAAAAGTCAACATTCTCATGAGACTAAGTTCTCCAAAGTCTATGGAATTGCTAAGTCATGAAAAAAGACCAGATTTAAATGTTTGTTATAATAATAATAGTAAAAGTATAGATAACATATTTTGCATGCCTTAGAGGAAATGAATTAGTTATGGTATTCTTTAAATGGTACTTGATTTAAAGAATATTTGTAATCTCATTTGATAAAAATGGAACATTGTGCAAATACACGTTGTTAGTAAAGGGAGTGACTAAAATTTTCCTTTGAATGTCGTTGGTTGCTTGGCAATGCTGTCACATTGTACCAATATACCAAGCCTTGTTTTAAGGAAGAAAGATTTAGTTTTCAGAAATGAGGGCTTTCCTTTTTTTTTCTCTTTCTGTTTGCACCATAGCCATGGGCCTTACATATGGATATGAGATTTAAGCAAATGGTTATGTCTTTTGTAAGGGTACCTAGTGGAAGAAAGGAGGAGCTATAGGGAATGAAATGAATGAAAGGCTCTAGACGTCTAGACTATGTTTGTTTTCTTTGTTGTATTTTGCTATTTCAGTTTTTAGACAACCTATATTAACCTAGAATATTTGCATAATGACCAGTAACTTCCCGTATCCCCCTGAGATGACTATAACGTTTTTGTACTGCCACGCTTGCTCTGCTACACGGACGGTAAAAGTAACACCTTTTTTATTTGTATTTTTGTCTTGTAGTTCAACTCAAATTACAGGGGACTCTTTTATATGGAGAGTTAATAGAAACATATCTCTGATCCCTTTTTTAACGGAAATCAATAGCTTGTTTTGTTTTGGTGTAGTTTACTTGAGGAAAGATATCATTTATTTTCTCACAACTGGCAATCCCAAAAAGGGAATGGAATATGAAATTGACATTATTTTCTATCACAATGATAATATGCCTTCTTTTTTAAATCCATTCTCTTAATGACCTGTCACACAGCCATGATCTATAGAGTACTGAAAAAAACAAACAAACCTACTTGACGACCCAAATGAATGCAGTGGGCGTCAACTTTTCTATTCCTTGTCACTAGGGAACTTTTCAAACTAGCTTACATTACTGCTCCAAATGTCATCAAATTCACATCATTCTCCTTTTATTTATAATAAATAGATATGAACTTCTTTTATCATTAAAAAAAAATTGAAGCAGACATGAAATTATGCAGTTATGCCCCTTTTGTGGGGATATTATGATAAGACTTTTGGCAAAGTCCCTGGAACTGGAAGTTAATTGTTAAAAGATGAATGATCTCAGTGAAAAAAGGGAAGTAAGGGCAGCTTATTTACTTGTATAGGTTTTAGTCAAGATTGACACTTATAGCAATCAATGTTATGTTGAAATATACTAACACAATTAAATGATAATCCTATTTTCTGTTTCTATTTTCAAATGAGTATATGGGTTTTCATCAAGAGCTCTTGTGATTGTACATAAATATCTATATTATACATAAATAAATAATGACAATTATAAAAAGTTTTTATTTGTTTGTCTTAGTGTACATAAAAAGTAACACTAATTGTCATATATGAGTGTGCTTTGTCATCAATACATACATTTTCAAGACTTTGCATATTTCAGACCTCGCTGTGAAAGGGTTAACAGTTGAGAGCATCCTGAAACTCTCAATAAACAAACAAAGATCATGAGCTGGGCTGCAGAAAAGTCCTCAGTCTTTGCATTTGTGAGAGTTGATTTTTTTTCATGGGAATTGTCTCTCAATTCTTGAGAGATAAAATGTTTTCTTTGTAATTAGCTTGAAACGTCCCTTGCAAGATCCAGGTTTGGCTGTCCTTTTAACCAACATTTTATCACTTTCTCCTGGGTGCTCATCTGACCTTATCAGTTGATCTTGAAACTCTCAATAAAAAATAAATAAACTGTGCCGCAGAAAAACCTGGGTCTTCCTGAAACATACTAATACCATGTATTATTACACTGGTTGATGATCGCTGTAGAGTTGATTTTTTGGGTACTGGTACACATGTAAATACAGTAGTGTATAGTGTATCTATGATTGTTCTTATTGAGTGGTGATACCGTGGAGCCCATGGATAGTGACACCACTGAATAACGACAACCCCTCCCCTGGATAAGACCTCTTGACCTCCAGGCCCGATTTTTAAAAATTGGTTATTATAGTTATAGTTATATTATTGTAGTAGCCATTGAAAAACCCAGAATAACGATACCCCTGGATAACGACATGATTTTCTGTCATTATCCAGGGGTTCCACTGTAATTGACTGAGTGCGCATCATCTTGCTTCACCGTGGCAGATGCTGGAATTAGTGGAATCTCTTCAGATAACTTTCTTATTTCCCCATTTTTCTGCTTTCTTTGGCTTTGCTTGTTATTGGCACTGTCTTGAACATTTATATTACTATATTTCGTTCATAGAACCAACTTTGATGGGAGGCGATTTACTATGTTAGAGAATCTGAAATGTTAACTCTTTCACTGCTTAACTGATTTCTCAAACTCCTAGATACAGACATCCTTTAAAATGTGTCTGTTCTTATACATACTTATACTGGACTGACATATACCGAAAGCCTGAAACTTCAGGCTTTTAGCATATGTCAGTCCAGTGAAATATTATTTTTCTAGTTCTAGATAAGAACACGGGAATCTTGAGTATTCCATTTTGCTTAGAATCGGACCTCGCTGTGAAAGGGTTAAATAGGATGGTCAGTTAATATTTCCGTTTACGCTGGAACTGTTTTGAAGAAGACTACTAAGGAAGAACTGGCTTGTTGGGTGTGTATCGAGTCATGTGTGAATAACAACATTGTGCTTCGAATACAGCAGAATAGAACCCAGCTCTCGGCAACTTGATAAGGACAACCATACAAATTGTGTGCGTTTGTGTGCTGTGAATGATCAGGTGACCACAATGGGTCTTCTTGTTCTTCATGATGATGATCATCATCTTTTTCCCCCGCTCTTCTTGTTCTTCATGTTCTTCTTTCTATAACTTAATTGTAACTTAACGACTTGTCTAATCTCACTTGAATTCGTAAATTGGGATGCTCCTTCATGAGTGTACTTATCAATTAAATACGTAGCTTAGTTCTTTTTGTTTTGTTTTGTTTAATTGATTTTTAAATAAAGCAGACAAAATTGATATGCCCTCTCAACGTCAGAAAGTTTCGAGTAAGGTCAAACAGCTTATACTTATACTTATACTATACTTATACAATTTACAACAAAGTGATGCCCAACATCAAATCAATGTCACTAGACTTGAAACTTATTGGTGACGGAGTGAATCTAAACTAAATCCCCCAACTCCGCGGTCCAATAATAGATAATGTAAAAAATTGCTACGATCATTGAAGTTTTGCCCTATGATGGTGCTGGTGAGGGACTTAGAATACCTCACTTGGACAAATTGCGGTGCTTCACTGCAACTGACGTTTGTGACGTCCGCGTCTTCCTTTGAAAGGTACATTTCCTATTGAGGGCAAATACATTTAAAAAAAAAGGAGCTGATGAGGACAGGACAAGTTGTAGGAGAAGAAGAAGATAACGTTGATCTATCGCAGATTACCTCCCCATCCTGATTGTAAGTGTATGTGTGTGTGTTAGTGTGTGTGTTAGTGTGTGTGTGTGTGTGTGTGTGAGTGTGCCTGTTGTGGGGGTTAACATCTGGGTGAAGTGAGGTAATTTGAGTAAATTTCATTTTCCAATGAAATCCAGCCAAAAGGAATCGAACCCCGGGGCTTTGTACTGCGCTGCTACCAGTGCGGCCACCCTGACTCTAGGCACCTAGCCCTGACTTCTTTCGGGTAGTTTAATAAATAAGGATCTTTTAAACCCAATCAAATGGTTTCTGGGCAAGAGTAAGACTGATTGACAGTGACGTTGATAACAGCTTCCTAGCAGTCAGGATGGCCTGTCTCACACTGCACTGCCTGTTGTTGGCATATCTAGGGAGATGAGGGGCGGTGCTGTCGAACACTTTGTATTGTAATTGTATTGTCATTGTCAGCGAAGAATGGAAATGCGCTTTGTTTACAATCACAATACTGATCTACGAAATGCCCTTTCACTTTCCCGATCGCTTTCAACCCGATGACTTTTAAATCGGATTGAGAGAGAGTGGTGCGATAATGATGGTGGGGAAGGGGTTTGCTAGCTTAAAACGTTTCGATGGAGCATTGTTAGTGTTAGATAAGATGGATGGACGCTAAACGGCTCGGAACTGAATTTACGCTGAGTACAAATCAATGCTGAAGTTCAATGTTGATTTTTAATTTTTAGCTAACAACAGTGGTGGCGACCCACTTTTTGCTTTTGGTTTCCCTTATCATTGTATTCGTCTGTTAGGAGCAAGGGTCATGTCCATGTGATACAAATACAAAGCACACTTCATACTTAAATCTGATAATAATGCTGAATGATAATAATGGCAACTGATGGTTATTGCTGTTAATTTTTATGTGGCGTCTATGTATGTATGTGTTTGTGTGTGTGTGTGTGTGGGGGGGGGGGGGTGGTGGTGTTGGAGCCAAGGTTAGTGGTTTAATTTGATTTAGCAAAAATATGTGGGGTTATGATCATACTCCCTAATGCTCAAATTTGCCCAGCCGTTGAGGGAATCTCCTTTGGGAAACAACGGTGTGTTTGTCATCATTCACTGACCGTAGCCGTAAGTAATGCGCCTAATTAATCAGATGATATTTATTGTATTGCGGATGATGTGATCGATGACGAAACACAAATCGGTATAACATTATCATTATTATTATCATTATTATTACGCTTGAACAATAACCTAAAAATACTTTATAAAAAATATTCATTTATTCATTTTACATAATATACTTGTAAGCGCAGGTCTGTGATGGTGCTAAATGATTAATATAGATTGCTAAAAATAGATCATAAGCAGGCACTATGTGGAAAATAGAATTTGAAAAGTGTAACTTTATCATGATAAAGCTGTGATCATGATCATCATAAATGAATTGATAGTAGGTGAGAATTGTTTTAATCTACTGGATGGAAATCGTTGTGACAGACTGATGACTTTTTCTTCTATTAAATGTGTAGGCCTACGTATGTAGTTTTTCCTTGATGAATAAATCAAATATCATTATTATCATATTTATTATTGTTATAATAAGAATAATGATGATAATGATAATAATGATGTACATAGTAA
>JAUEKZ010186010.1:947-12908 GCA_031471865.1 Melibe leonina | reverse complement strand
ATCAAGAGGAGGGAAGGAGAGATAGAGAGAGGAGGAATGAGAGAGGATGGTGAGGTGAGAGACAGACAGACAGTAAAACAACAATATACCAGGAGAAAAAGAAATGCTCATTGACCCCTTACATCAAAACAATGAAATTGTAGTAAATCCCCCGACGAACGGTATGGTCTTCACACACAAGCACCAACAAACAAACATACACACAATACCAGACAACATTTAAATCTCACCCCTAACAAATTTTGCCTGGTTTCGCGTCAAGAGCTGTTTTAAATCCGTACGGTAAAAAAAGCCTTATAAAAATGGTAGCCAGCCCGACGCCAGTCACAATAACGAGTTAGTACAATGTTCCGGCCCTTAACTGGACAGATGAAACTGAATAAACACAATATGTACATATGCTCATAAGTCACGCAATCCAATCCTCGATGCCTGCGACTCTTGACGACCAATCATGAGATGTCCTTTTCCAAAGCATCCAGACAATAACAACAATAACACAAAAACTGGCAACAACAAAACAAAAACTGCCCACGACAAACAGTTCTTCAAATAGCGCCCCCCCCCCCCCTCCACCCGGCGACAAGGACGACCTGCGAAGGACTACGCCCAGATCTAAATTCCATTATCATTGTCACCTTTCAGTCTGACTCCCAGGGTCAACGTCAAGATTATGTTGGCCAACATTCTCACCCGAATACAGATTCTGATGATCGTGGGGTGGGACAAGAGACCGTAAACGTAGGCACTCCTCGGACTCCTTGCAGCCCATACTGAGTTGAGTACTGCCTGCATCACAACTACTATTGCAATTACATGCACATGTACAATTGTTATTGTGACATCCAAACTCGTTTGTAGTAGTAGCGTGACGATGACAATAATGATGTTGAAGGTTGTGTTGGTCCCAAGACAGACTCTTGGTCCACCAATATCCGCCTGGGACGTAGGAACCGTGACGGCAGCAGCAATCACTGCGGTGGACGTTCTGTGACTCGTGCCCGGGGCTGGGGATGCCGCAGGTAGAGTCTGGAGTCCCAGAGGCGTCACCGAAAGAGTCTGAAGACGTGGTGCCATCATGGCACTGCCTGTGACTGATACGAGTATTGTTGCTGTTTCTATGGTGACGCCCATGACGCCGGTGGTGCTGTTCTGAAGTGCAAATGCTACCACTACATCTACCGCCACTGCATCGTCTGTGTAAATGCAGGTGGGCGTGGCCTCGTTTCCGGCAGTAGTTTGTGCTTCGTACAGCCTGGACAGACATCTTTGACTTTTTATCCCGACATATTATTTTTTAAAATTAGTATTATCTATTAATCATTTGTTTGGACCATACAAATAACTTGACCGTTGAGCGATTCAATAACAATATTCGATCTGCAGCAGCAGAGATGAGCCAGTGGTCCAATAATCTTGGTGTAATCAGCAATGGCGAAGGTAATTCATGTCTAAAAAACGCGATAAAGGGTCATTTACTCCTCATGAAAAAAGCAAAAATAAGATCATATTTGAACGCCTTAATAAAGTCTAATACAATGAACAATCATATCGCCATCATACACATACAGTAGCCTAATTTGTACTAGCAGCGAATTTCACACAATGAAGCTCCTTATAAATATAAGTTGAGGCATGACCTCGTCAATTTTCCAGTCAAAAGAGATATAATAATATCACACGTTTTTACTTCTATACACCGGACTTAATTATTCAATCTAGTACGCTTTGACTGGATGGGGGGGGGGGGCAAATTACTGCTAATTATTACAACATAAAAACGTCCTGAAATGAATGGGGAACAAAACGATCTCAACTGGTGTATTTCCAACTTTACGGGATAACATGGCTGGTCAGGTACAGATTTGTGTCTGTCTGCCCTCTTCATTTGATTGATACGGCGAGAATGGGAAGGGAAGGGAAAGGAAGAGGAGAGGACACACATGGCCACAGAATGCAAAACGACACTGTAATGGTCTCGTGTAGCTGTTACCTCATCACAATAATATCAAATGGCAAACAGAATAATAAAACCTCATCAGAATATCGTATGGAAATCATAACAAAGTTGAGGGACTGTCACCAGGGTATCGGATGTCGTTCAAATATTCAGCCACATACCACATAACCAACAGTGCAGCCTGGGATTGTAAACGGATGCCGGAAAACACAACATCTCGAGTGACGTCTGTGAAAAAACGATATTATGGTACCAAGTCCAGGCAGCATGTTGCAGACCTGTAGTAAGAGCTTTACTGTGTTACGTGCACACACTAGACTGGTTCCAGCAGACGGAGATAGCTGTCGTGAGAAATGACACAATAACATTTATGGCGCACTTTCATCTGTACCATACTTAAGTAAAGTTATGTCAACTGAGCATTTATAGAGCGCATATCTCAAAATAACTCCATACCTTATGCGCTTTGAACTTTGAAATGATAAAATTTGTAATTCCTACTGAACAACACATTACAAATTATAACACGTGGTAAACAGCAGCCTGTTTGGGTCGCCGTTTTGCGGACGACACCTGTGTTGTCAAACATGGGAACCCTCCAATTTAACGTCCATATCTGATATAACACGTTTATGATGTGTGTGAAATGTCTTTCCAATTCAATGATACAGAGACCGTTTCAGAAGAATTTCCCTTTGCCGGCATGTATAGACATTGTCATTCCTGTCACCCATCCTGTCCTTAACCACAGTCGATGTTGCTTGAGATGAGACGTGCTAACTGCTAGGCCATAGACGACAAAACCAAGGACATCCCAAGGCTCTATCATAACATAATCCCTGGCTGGCAGACTCCCGAAGCATTTTTTTCATTGAACTTTAAGCCTAAATGGACGTATTGAATTTTCGGACAAAGACAACGTTGGATGTTCTTTCGCCATGTCCCTGTGGTGCCATGCGGTATGAGAGTATGGGGTATGAATGAGTAAAATGTACCAACCCTAGAAAACAAAAACCCCCAACACAACACAACACTTCAAACGGAGCGGGATTCGAACCATATCATTGGATGTGACAGTCAGACACTTACACTCACCCCACTGAGTAATTACGTCTGCGTGGTTTTTGTAAAGCATGTAGTAGCTTCGTTTGGTTAAAGCCAAAACCCATCCGAGGGCAAATCGGTTAACGGGGGTGGCACTCCGGGATCGACACGTTGGTGCCGGTTCGGAGTGTGTCTCTGGTAACATACACGCCTTCCAGCCAAGAAGAATCCGTTTCGATTCTTTGTCGTGCCCAAATTTTCTAATAAATTGCAACACATTATACTTCATAGATCATCTTACATCAAATTCGTCTCCACTCGTGAGCATGAAAGCTTATGGATACAGGCAGTGCCGGCAGGAAAGGGGGAAAAGAAAATTTAAAAAATTGGGAAGTGAAAAAGTGAATGGCGAAAGATTTGAACCAAGATTTAGTCACGGCACCCATCGCAGCACGAAACAGCGAGCTCATTCACTTGGCCACTTCGCTACCGATCTTCCTCATTTTTATTTATTTGAAGTGTCTACTCAACATTCGATTATAATCCTTATTGTGATAACAGCACCATGGGCCAGTGTTGATGACCTCCCACCGCCCCTTCCCACAAAAGACGGTCACTATCAAGTTGATCCCGTATCACTACCGTACCACGCAAAACTGAAAGTGACAATGAACCAGCCGTGTGAGTGAGTGACCTCCTGCTTTTACCTCAAGCAGGGTCATGATTACGCATTACCCATCAACTGGCTGACCTCGTCTGACCTCGTCTGACCAATTATCCTGACCAAGCGATAATTCTGATGTAGTGTTTCCTTTCTAGTGAAATGCAACATATTTTCCGGGTCATTGCCTATTTTACGCCTTTTTTTAACCCTTTCACAGCGAGGTCTGTTGCTAACCCAACTGAAATATGCAAACTCTTGTGTTCTCATCAGATAAATCAGATTTCAGTGAACTGACATATGCCAAAAAGCCTGAAATTCAGGCTTTTGGCAAATGTAACTCCACTGAAATCTGATTTATCTGGTACAAGAACCGGCGAATTTTGAAAAAAAAATGTCATTAGCGTTGAAAGGGTTAAATACAATCCAGGTCACATCAGAGGCGGAGACCTCTTCTCGACAATTCGATGAGTCAAAAAAAATAAGGCCAGTGAACATGATATGCGGGGGCTAGTGGCGACAGCTGCCGAGTTAGGTCGTAAGTACAACACGTTTGTTTGGTATTCGAATCCTCAACTGGTGAATGTGTGAATTCAAGCTAAAAAATATTTTCCTACTTTTTTTTTTACTCCTCTTGGACAATCTCAAATTGTAGAAACTATGAGTGCTTTCACTCTGTCTGCCAGATCGTTAGAGTTATTGAGATTGAGATAAACATATTCAAGGCAATTATTTTAGAAAACCAAGGAGGAGTGGTCAGTGTCGGATGCAGATTGTCCTCTAGATGTCTACTATTGGCATTTTGCTACAGCCGTCTCAGTCAGGAGAATGAGGTAGAGTAATACTGGTGATATGTTACTAAGTCAGGAGAATGAGGTAGAGTAATACTGGTGATATGTTACTAAGTCAGAAGAATGAGGTAGAGTAATACTGGTGATATGTTACTAAGTCAGGAGAATGAGGTAGAGTAATACTGATGATATGTTACTAAGTCAGGAGAATGAGGTAGAGTAATACTTGTGATATGTTACTAAGTCAGGAGAATGAGGTAGAGTAATACTGGTGATATGTTACTACGTCAGGAGAATGAGGTAGAGTAATACTGGTGATATGTTACTAAGTCAGGAGAATGAGGTAAAGTAATACTGATGATATGTTACTAAGTCAGGAGAATGAGGTAGAGTAATACTGGTGATATGTTACTAAGTCAGGAGAATGAGGTAGAGTAATGCTGGTGATATGTTACTAAGTCAGGAGAATGAGGTAGAGTAATACTTGTGATATGTTACTAAGTCAGGAGAATGAGGTAGAGTAATACGGGTGATATGTTACTAAGAAGAGGCAGAAAATGACAAAACAAACGGTGAAAAAACGTCCGACAGTGATGCACCAAAAACAAATATACCTATCAAAATGAAACGCCCAACACCGCTTTTCAAGAAAGGAATGAAATAAACGGACATTGTTAAAAACTTATTTTTAAAAAAAGAGGAAGAAAAAAAAGAGAAAAAAACAGTAACCATTATACACAGTAATTTAAGAGAGAAAAACCCAGCCCAATTCCAAGAAAAGTCCTCTAAATTGACAAGAAATCAAAGTATAAAGCAAATATAACAAGCATTAACGATACAGCAATAATAAAAATCATGCCAATTGCACAGATAGAAATGACTCTACGTGTAAGAAATACGATCAAGTATACTTAGACCTACTTCTACATTATCAAAAAAAAATACGATCAAGTCACTTAAGCCGGTACACTTCTACTTATCATCGTAATACACAGACGGACTCGACATTATCTTATCTGGTATGGTACATTATCACCATCATAACAACATAGCATTACGTAAATCAAAGTGGGAAAGTTGATCGCCCTTCTCGTCCTTTCAGTGATGGGAAAGCCTGATGTGAATATGTGCACTACTACGGAATAGCCTAAAACTAAAAGCAACGACGAGAGAAACAACGGCAGGGAAAGATGTAAAAATGTAAAAAGCTGATTCAAACACCCTTTCATCCTGTATTCTTACTAAAAAACCCGGTCAATTATTCCTTATATCTGACCGAAAGTAGTGACGTAGCCGCCAACGCTCAACCCCAAATTCATTAGACTTGATGACGCTTTAAGTGTATCACACGTGACGTCATGATTGTTCTATTCAATACAAAACATGTTTAACTTTCACCCCGGTAATCGGTGCTTCGCCGGATGTCAAGATAATTTCCCATAGAAGAGAAGTCATTATGGATTTGAACTCGGGACCCGCTGTTGCAGTGGCTACCAAAATAAGGCTATTCATTAGAAAGAGGGAGAAACAAAATTTTAAGAAATAAAACAAAAAACACCATAAGGAGTTCACACTCACTTTTGATGTGCTCTTCACACTCGTTTTATAGAACAAAGTATGGGTATGAGCAATATCATATTTAATTACCTGATGTAGACAACCAATGTCCCTAGGCAAATGACTGAACATTACTGGGCAGATTTTATAAGTTTATGATGGTAAAAAATAAAAGGAGTGAGATAAAACCCTTACCCACTGGATAATAATGATGTATAAAAAAAATGGAAACTAACAAACCAAACCAAACCATGGTAACACAAGTAATCAGAGAAATTAAATATTAAGAATGTCAAAGTAAAAAAATAAACCCCCCAAAAAAGTAAGATTTGGAGCATAAATCTATGATGAAAGTTCAAAGAAAGTGTATGATATAAACTGTCAATGACAGGAGCAGACATAGTATCACAATCTTTCGATTTTTGTTATGAAATACACAAGCACAGGAAAATTGGGTTGGTTTTATTAAAGCTTAATGGTGTTGTAATCGAAACTAAAGATACATGTTAGATATGGAAAATCATAGCCAATTCAGGTGGTGGTGTTGAATATCATTTGATTTACAAACAGTAGAGATTTACAAGAAAAGCTATTATTAATTAATTCAAATGAAAAACCTCAGTAGAAATGAAAAGGGGGAGCAAATACTATTTTTTTAGAAGACATATGTTGAAGAAATTAGAGTGGCATTCATTTGATACACACACTCACTAACAGTACAACACACATGTAAAGGGGGGCTGGTGAGAAAAATAAAGTCTCCAGCTTTGACACATCCTTTAAATCGAGTAGCTTTGTCAACCAGTTGTAACAGAATATCAGGTACTTTTATGAAGTTTGGATATATGACCATGGAAGAGTCCCATATTATAAGAGCCCCCATTAAAAAACAAAAAGTTAAAGTGGAGGCTTATATAGCACTGATATCCACGATGCGTTTTACACTTTTTACATTACTTTCACTATTTATAAGCTCTGCAATTTCAGAGAAAACATTTGATAGTTTTGATATTATACTTTTATACTGTTAGACATTAAAATAAGCAGTCCTTAAATAGAGGACATATTATGATAGAGCACAAGCATACCAGGTCAATCCCAGGCTCTATATGCTATACAACGCATATATACCTAGTGGACATTGGTAACAATGGCTGCCTCAACATTTACTTCACATTTCAGATCACAATTTATTTTTAAAGTGATTATGTAAAAGTTCAGATAAAGTATAAAAATCCACTAGCGGTTGAAAGGTTTTTTTCTTTTTTTTTTTCTGGTGCCAACCATCACATACACAGGTGAGTCACTTTGTAATTGAAATCAGTCAAAAGATTTACACACTACTGAGTGAAATAAAACCAAATGAGGAGAAGACCACTGACACCCCCAGCTGCACCTAGCAATGTACAAATGAGCAAATGAGTGTCATACATACTCTTCCACAACATTCTTCCCTTGATGATCGCTGCCGAAATAAAAGTGAAAATTAAAATATAACAACACCTACAACTACAATGAGAAAGTTAAGTAAAGAATGTTGAGCATGAAAAAAAAAAGACCCCAAAGATTCTACTAACTCCAAATAGCTACAGGATTAAACTACTAGTACATGTGGTGGTACAGTTTTATAGCTATTTAAAAACTTATCCAATTTGTCAACAAAGCTTGAAGAAATAAAACAATTATCAAAGACATGAAAAGTAGCAGTAGTAGCACACAACTAACAAGCAAATTTAAAAAATCCTCTAAGCCGAAAAAGCCTTTTAAGCGATGTTCAATTTCAGAGAAAGCATAGATACTATTTAAGTAAACCTCATTGGACACATAAGCATCAGCCCAACTGCCTGGAAGTTTTACCGAATTTTGGGATATGGGAATCCCAAATCATGAGAGGGGTGTGATGATTCACACTCTCTTCTATCTGCATTTTGTTTTTTTAATTCTTCTCCCTTCCCATGTCACAAACCTCACAGGCAATCTTCAAACTATAATTAAAAACAGATGTACAGAAAATTTCAGACAGCTCCCTGAGTAGAATCGATTACAAACCTGTGACAACATTCACAAAAACACAACAGAAATTGTTGACAGCTTGAACATCATGCAAACAACAGCAAAATTGAAAAAGAGTACATATATGATTTTGCAGAGAGAGGATTTTATAAATGAAGAAAAGCAAAATTGTTTTAAGTGAACGCACTATAAAGAGGACTTCTTACCCTTTTAGCTTGCCATTCAATCCACTTGGTTCAGCATCTTCCTCAATCAGTTCTACCTGTGACACAAAGTTGTCAAGGAGATCTTCGAGTTGAGTCTTCATGTTGTCTACAAAGTCTACATGGAAGTTCTGAAAACAAAAAATTGACATAAGATAATGAGAAAAAACTGATATAAGAAGTGGAGTCTGTTGCTTGCAACTTGTGATAATAAACATGACAACTTTAATAAGTTATATTTAAGTTTATAATTGCCATTTAATATTTACTCTTTACCTGAAGGGAAAGCACTCTAAAATTTAACAAGATATATCACAAAATGGAATTTTAAAGTGAACAGCATTAAGGTAATTTCATACAATGCACCTCTTGTCCTTCCTAGAACAAGATATGTGTGAAATAAAGTATAGAGAGATGAAGTTAAGGTATTTGGTTTAATCTGTAATAATAAGAATACAATAAAGAGAAATATGTGTTGGAGGGTTAAAAAATTGACTGAGAAAAGTTCATGAAAAATGTTAGGAAACACACAAAATTATAAAAACCTATCTAAAAAAAGACCATAAAAAAATTATGACAATAAATTGATAGACTTGACTGTACCTGTGCGTAGTCTCTGATCTTTTGATGGTTTATTTTCCTCATTGTTGAGTCTGGCAGGCCTTGGCCGGCTGGGGAAGGATATAGCGTACTTGAATATCCACCATGTATCATGAAGGATGTGAATCCTGTTACATTTGTTAGACATAACTCGAATAACATGCTACGGTCAAACATGATGTGTGACATCTTGATTTCATAGATGGCCTGGGGACAATTTAAGATGACCAACAAAGATCAGTTGTTGGTTTCAGTCCGCAAAAACAATAAAACATTCTTTAAAATCAGCATCATCCAAACAGGGCAAGATGTTATCAAAATTTCTTGTTTCGCTATAATTTAATAAATTATATTCTTGTTCTTAATTTTTTTGTAGATACAATACAGCCCACAACCTATATCACTGAATCTTCTTTATCATACACCTCAGGCTAGAGATAGATTGTGCTGACAAGAATTAGAATAGACTGGAAATAGTGTCCTTAGCATGCATACCAGAAAGAAAAGTTCCTTACTACCACTTATACTTATTTTGGAGTTCCATCTTTTGTTTTCGTTAACCTTCTTTATTGCTTAAAGCCACACCTTTTCAAATTTTACCTTTAATTTAGGCCTTGACTGACCAGAATCAAATACAACAATTGCCATTCAAGACTTGGAGTAACAACTGTGGCAACAAGGCAGACACCTATGGATGACTAGGGTTTGATTCCTACTACCAGCACCTAAAAGTTAAGATATCTGATAGACTTGATAGCCATAATCCACAACCCTGTGTGAAAGGTCAGATGTTCCTGTCCTAAATAAGATTGGCAGTAGAGCTGGAGCAAGCCGAAGATACAGATCAAAACATTAAAGACCCAAGGAAGAAGCTGATCCATCATGTTGAGCCATAAACCTTCGAGTCTCTCAATGAATCAGAGCCATGGGTGCTGTGGAGCTACCAATTTTCCTTCTGCATGCCTTTAGATAAACTCAAAAAAGTCTTTGTTTCATGTTTGTTACACTTTCTCTTTCTTTCTTGATCTTTTACCATATAGTGCTTTTCTGTGTATGTTATAAACAAGATGCACCAATTTCTGCCACTGCTTTTAATCAAGAGTCTTCCTTTTTGCATCTATTAAAATTGCATCCTCTTTTATCTTTTAACATTCCAAAATTTTTTTTATGTTCCCAAACAATAAATGATTTTGTTCAAAACAGAGAACCTGGAAATACGTAACGGAAAACTAATTAGAATACAGATCAACATTTGGAACATAGGTAAACTAATCATTATTCTCTAACGTTGAGCAAAGATTGAACAGCAGGTGGTCAGATGTCAGACGACCTGCCAGGCCAAAGGTCATCAAGGGGAAGTCAGCATAAGCATGGGTGGAACAAGAATACAGCTACTTCAACGTAGTAATACTGCATACAAATATTATGAAGATTGTAAAATCTTGCCCATCAAGTGTTTGCCTTCCAAACAGCAACCCCTCCCCCACCCTTTGCCTTAACCCTCAACTTGCTGAAACCGAATAAGTTGAAACTTCCGATATGCATTCCCATTGCTGAAACTGACTTAAGTCGAAATTTGACTATACCATACTAAACGGCTGAAATAAAAAGATCAAGAGGTTTTAAATGATTCCTGAGTGGTTTCCCTGTGTTCTAAAGTGTACTTCCTTAGTCAACAAACTTTACCTCATCGGAATCGGTTGAAAATTGCAATTTTTATAGTTTTTTCACGAAAACACCTACTTTTTGCCGTTCAAAATGGCTTCTTGTCGATAAAACCGATCTCTTTAAATACAATTTTCATAAATTCATTGTATTTTGTTTAAGTTGACCAATTCTAATAGTTTGAATGAGTGTCTAGCTATAGTTTAGACATGAAATTGGTAACCATGGTTGCGATAAAAACTGAACTACGCTTAGTCTCGATGGGTATCATGACTTTGGCTCTCTGACGAGTCTAATCGATGATTCGTGTCTCATGTATATGTGGAGCCACATTCAATTTCACGGGAGAGATCTGTCTCGTGTAACATGGGAGCAGCAATCCATTGTAGTCAACTTCTAGTTCCATCAGCTCGGTTCTCGAAAGACTCTAAACTTCTGGGTTTGACTCTACAATAGTTGGCAGTTATTGTCACCTGTCCCCCTCTGTTACAAGTTACAGTGACCCTGAGGGTTCTAAGAGACTTCCAAAGGGTCCTCCACCTCTAGATCTTAAACATCAGGCAATCATTCATTTGTTAATTTGACAAATCAGACTAAATGTTAGACTTGACTGACTGACCTCATGACAGGCACATGGCACATTCGATGACCGGTGATGGGATGGTCAGCGGTATTTTTCATACCAAGCCCTTTACTCTCATTCTCAGGATTTTTTAAGAAAACATTAGACTCTAGACGTCTAGACTATATAAAGTATAAGTGATACACAGAAAATAGCTCTATCTAATCTGTAATACAAAGTAAACTTACTTTTAACAGCCCCGTTTGCGTGGTCTTGGCCTTCCATGTTGCGTAAATCAAAAAGATCCTGCTTCCCTGACTGAGAGGTATCACGGCTATGTTTATCCTTACAATGAAGTTGTGAATAACACAACGACGAATGCGATTTCTATAATTAGACGATCACGTGATCATCTGAAAGTTCAGTGAACAAACACTTTGGTTTTATTGCGTCATGTTCATTTTGTCTCGAATTTATCTTTATCCTTATAATCATGATTTAAGGATCACTTCAAAATGACTCACAAGGAACCTGTAGTAAAGTGAAGTGCTTTTGGTAACCATGAAACATTAGTCAATAGCACTACGTAGACTATACGCTGTCAATATCAATGAAAAAACATTGATCTATGCCCCGTGACGCGAATGCAGTAAGCTTTGACTTGTGTAGTTGCCGATGTGTACTAATTTAATCAGTACACAAAGGTAGTTGCACATACAATGTACTTTCATTATCATAAGATCTCTGGTTAAACTAAAGTATGCCTTAACACCACGAACTGTACCTACGTACTTTCAAATCACGATCAAAATTCCATATTTTTTTGTGTGTTGTACGTTGGGGGGGGGGGGGGGGGGGGGGGGGGGGGGGGGGGGGGGGGGGGGGGGGGGGGGGGGGGGGGGGGG
>JAUEKZ010185999.1:0-12909 GCA_031471865.1 Melibe leonina | reverse complement strand
ATATTTGGTATTTTTCAGAATGCCGTTTTCTTTCTAAATTGTCATGTCAGATTGAATTGAGATATTCTTGCACATTGTGCATCAGTTTGGTTTAACCACCGTTTACAAACAACGATACACTGTACTGTAAAGCAATCAGTGATTGCATCACAACATTTGATATCCTTGGATAATTTTCAGAGCCATTCCAACTTCATATCAGGAACAATTATAAAATATTTTAAAAAACCTTTATAATCATAAGTTATAAACATTGGCATGAAATCTGGTCTATTGTAAATATGCTTTCATTTTGCCATAACCTGCCATGTGATTTTGATGTATGAATTTCTTTTAATACACACTATAGATATCATACAAACTGTTTGTAAAAAAAAAGTGCTGAGCTAGACCAAATGATTAATTCCTTATTCAGACCATGCAGTATCCTTTATCATAAAGGTTCACAATAAACAATTCAGAGATACAAAGCCAAAAAATTGTTGAAAACGGCACTTATTTGGATTTAACATTGAAACAATAATCTTGTATGAAAAATAGGAGCTAGGTGATAGCATGAATAAGCAACAGGCAAGATAGGTACCGGTGAGACTTGGGTGTTTGTCGTTACACAAAAACACATCTCCAATGGTGACACGGGCCAAAAACATGTACAAATTGGCTCCATTCTGTTTACGCTGTTGCTTTGAGTCTTCATTTATATAAGGAAGGAAGAGAGAAAATAAAAAAAGAATCAGTTATCCTCCATTGCCAGCAGTGATAGAAAAGGCATTAAGACTGCTATTTTTTCTAAATGTTTGAATAAATTAAAACAAAATTTGCATAATTTGTTTTCTCCATGAGGAGTAGATCTTTTCAATCAAGAATATCTTTTGGCTCTGCTGTCCAACAGAACTCAACAGTTACTCAATACTCAATTATACCAGAGTCAAAGGGTGGTGATTATATCAATGTTTTTGCTTGCTTTTCAGAGAGAGCACTAGATGTAGTTTACATTAGAAACACATTCCGTGTCCCTGCTAAGACAGAGATATTTGAATAGAGAATCCATGAGACCAGAATAATCGAAGTTAGGAGAATGGGTTTGAGATGAGAAATCTGTGTGAACAATGAGGGATGCCTGTAAAATTGTAACTGTAAAGATTGTTACATGAAAAAAGAATATTTCACTTTTCCCTGATTCTAAGATTTTAGGGTAATACACACAAGCAAATGCTAATACAAAGATCTTTAATTTTAAGGAGAAGGATATGACAGAGGGAAAATATCATGGACAGAAACACATGGAGCCATTTGTTATATTCAATGGAGCAATGAAGATCAAACAGAGCAAGAAGAAGAGAAAGAAGAAAAAAAAGAATGAATCTAAAGAAGAATAAAGAAGAGGAAAAAGAAGAAAAAAGAGAATGAAAAGACAAAGAAAAGAGGAAGAAGCAAAATAGCAAGGAGAACTACAGCTCTGACCTGTGTACTGGTCTGATTTGGTGGAGGATTCTGCCATGTACACTCCTTTTCCCAACATGGCGTCTTCACTGGAAAGCCGGTCATCCATACCCTGAGCACAAATAGCATCAACTAGCCCATCCTGAGTTCCATGGAACAAGTAAATTTCATTCACATCTGAAACCAAGTCCTCTTTCATGAAATCGGAAAGATTATCCATTGTCTCCACAGGACCTTTACTACCTCTAAGTGATTCCACTTTCCGGCACTTTCGTTTCTTCAGGGCTATTTCATGAACAATGCTTTTGTTTTTGGATCTATATCTTGAAAATAAGGATGGATTTTCTATTCTTTCTACTTTGACCACTTTCATTTTAAAATTCTGTGTCATATTGGCAGCGTCTTGTCCAAGTCCGGTTAGATTGGAGCGCCAAGTAGTTTTGCACACTTTCTTGATGTCTCGTTCAGTTTTACTATCCACACTGACACGTATATACACTTTCCCTTTCATTTTTTTCTCAAAATCTTCCGCTTTCAATTTCCAGTATAGTGGAAAGTCAATCTCACTAGACAGGTCTGTAGATTCCACATCCACTTTCCTCCTCGGCTTGGAACGACTTTTGAATAAGTTGTCGTAAACTACATTTTTCATTTTAAGAACATCCTCCTTGATCCCCTTGAAATTAAACTGTACCATTTTCCCGGAAGAGTCTTGCACCTTGTTGACCCACACCCCCATGTCCTTGGCTGTTTGTACCAGGTCCTTCGTCAGCTGGGGCTGCCAATGGGAAGCCTTTGACAACTTGACCTCATCCGTAAACAGACAGTACTTTTTTAACTCTTTTTTCAACTTTTCCCCCACATCATCCACCTCTTTGCTGTGTACAATAGTAAACATAAGAGCCTTCCCACAAGTCCCAGCCTCCATTTGAAATTCTTCCTCTTCCATGTCTCTTTTACATGCAGAACCCATCATTTTTCTTCCCTCTTTCTTTTCATCTTCTTTCTCTTCATCGTCATCTTCATCATTATTATCTTCATCATCATCATCTTCATCATCATCATCTTCATCATTGTCATCATCATCATTATCATCATTATCATCACTATTGCAATCTTCATCAGATTCATTGTCGCTGTCAGTGCTTCTGCTATTTATACTGGATTGAAAAACATCAACTCCTTTATTCAATTCATGAAAGAGAGTTCTTTCAGGGGCAAGGCAATTTATTAAACTTATCTGATTCTTTGCTGCATAAAGTCCCCTTGAATTTATGGAATTACCACTGACATAGCCCTGAATAGCAGCAATGATCACTTCAGCCACTTCCTTTGCAGGAAATCCAAATGCCCGACCAACACCAAGAGGAGCGAAAGAAAGGGACTGAACTCCTAACGAATCTGCTTTCATCAAGACTTCCGCTATTGCAGCCATCAAACTTTGTTTGGACTGGTCACCCCTCCAGCGGGCCAGACCAATAAATGCGAGTGCTCTGCAATGCATCTTGGGTAAAGTGTGCTGAACCACACAGACTAGATTGGAAGAGAGGTTCTCCTGTCTCACTGCTGACTGCACGTTCACGTCCAGCGCTAACAAGGCTTTACTGACACTGGTTTTGTTCATATCCAAACTCTGATCAACCCCGCACACAATTAATTCCGTCCTTTCACGAGTAATATTACCAAAAGGTTTAATTGTAAGCGTACAAGTTGAGCTCACAGTGACCACTTTATTTTTTTTTCTTTGATACCAGGGTTCTTTTCTTTTGGAATGTGGTTTTTTGTGAATTTTTCTTTTCTTTTTATACTCCCGAGCCTTAGCACAAGATTCACGCCAAATTTCTATCGTCTCATCATCTCTGACAACAACACAACATTGATATGACATTTGGAACTTGTCTATAAAATGCAAGTCTCTCCTCAGGTTATGTCTGATCAGAGACAAACTTTCCTTGTCAAATTCGGTCATATCAACAACAGTCTTACAGATACCCTTGCAAAATTCTTCCACCTTGTTTTTAAGCTTTTCAAACTGGTCTCTTCTACAACGATATTCTATGGAGATTCTCTGATCACTTTGACATAATATTTTCTTTTCTATGCCTAATCTTTCAAATAAGCTTTCAAGTTCTTTCATGCAATATCGATTTACATATATTGCATCATGTCCTGATAGCTCCACTTTTTTTTCTAGAAACGTATTTTCTTTTATAAAGGTTTGAATATCTCTCGAAACAGATACAACTTCCTTTTTTAATCCTGTCACCATTAAGCTATCCAAGTCATCTGCCAGACTTATCCTGAGCATGAAACTAAGACCCATGTCCAGGCACTTATCAATGTTGGACCTTTCAAGCTCTGCAGGGATGGTTATGGAGATAGAGGTCAGAAAGTGATTCATCACCTTCTCCATCTGCTCACCGCAGTTACCAAATGAATAAAAAACAACTGTGTCATTGTCAAAATCATATGAGGTGCTTTCCAGTTCAGAGGTGAGAAAATCTTGGAGGAGAGGCTTTACTTTTTTATCATTCAGAATTTCAAATTGGTCTTTTGAAAGTTCTTTGCAGCTCTTTTTCACCCTGCGAAGAAGATTGATACAATCATTTTTACAATCTAAAGCATCAGAGCCTTCTATGTAAAGAATGGATTCCTGCTCATTGAATTCAAGATGGCAAGTCACAGATTTCAATTCATCTTTCAATAGTTCCCACTTGGGTTTGATGACTTGTAACATTTCCTTTTCCTGTGTTGTCTTGGAATGTTTATCATTCTGTGAAGGAGTCGCTGATTTGTTCTGACCTAGATTTGCAACTTCCGTCTCTACTTCAGGTTCCGATTCTTCAGACTCAAATGCTGTGATGGGAAATGATTCATTATCTTCAGGTGCCATCTTATTCATGTGATCATCCTTGCCAATAGCCGGCCAGTCCATAGGGTCACAAGATAATGGAAACTGTCCACATGTTACGATATGAGAGTCGCCCTTATCTAATTCAAGTGATCCGGCAATTTTGAAGTTAATTTCACTTCTTTTCCCTTTCTTTATTGAGAAACGTTTATAAAATGGCTTGATCTTGAGTGCGTATTGCTCCGAGGAAAGTGGGAAATGATCCTCGTCTTTAAGAATTTTCGAGACAACTATGGAGAAAAAAGAGACAGATTATGATATCAAGCAGAGGCATATTCTGTTATCATGCTGAACTAACACAAACTTTTCTCAACCTGAATTTTCAGTGACCATAACCATGCAAACTAGCAACAAACATATTGCTGAAAAAATGTATTTGTGATTTCTATTTTTGAAAGTGGAGATTTCCCTTCTGTACACTCTTTTTGGACCATGTGATAAAGAACAGAATAACATCAAAAACCAAAATACTAAAACATTTCTGTTATCCAGCAATCTCTTGCCATGATAATCCCCATCATTTTTGTGAATATGCGACTTGAGAAATAAAACAGATGCAGGAAATATTAAATACACTTATTTCATATCATTTTAATCAAACCTGAGACAACGTCATAAAAAACTAAGGGATCACAATCAACCAAGCAATTGCTACCCATTCAATAGCAGCTCTTACCATTTTGGTCCTTGAAGGTTAGAATAGTCACACTACTGTCTTCAAGTTTATCGGAATAACAGTCTGACACGACAGAGTAGCCATCTGCAAAAGTACTTTCTATATACAACTTCAGAAACTCCTTAGGCAGGAGCTCTTCATCCAAATCTTCAACAATGACCATAACCTTGCACAGCAGTGGGTCCTGAACTGCCAGGCACTGCCCAGACAAATCTCCATTATCCACCAGCGCTTGCTCAGCCTCTGCAAAGTCTTGACAGGAATTTTAAAAGATAGAAAAAAAATTATTTCTGATTGTAGGTTGATTAGAATATCCAAACAGAGGGAGAAAAATGTTTTTAATCATTGATACTTTAATAACTACACTTGTATACAGTATAGTCAAAAACATCGGTATTTAATAGTTCTGAATGTTCATCTCAGAGCAAAAAAATCTAAAACTAAAATATGAAATTTGTATTGATAAAACAGAACACAACAAAATTTAAAAATTACATTTCATCATCTATAATTGCAAGACATTTTGTTTGATGGCTTGGTGACCAATACAAAATACCAGACTGTCTGAAAGGTATGTTAATAAGAATATGCATTGTAACATGTAGATGGCGATATCTCTGCTCTGTATGCTGCGTGTATTTACAAATTTAAATAAAAGCAACCCACCGACTTCCTCCTCCAGTGTGACCAGGCAGACACTGTGTGAAGACTTGCACCATTCTAGACTTTCAACATTCACGTTGAGAGAGCTCTCCACAATATCCTTGAGAAACTCTGCGTCCTCAGGAAAATTCTGGAATATTATTTGGGTTTACTTTACTTTTATTTAGAACGACAATGGAATTACTTTAAACAGAAAGAAGCTAAACTGAAAAATATCATAAACCATAAAGAAAATGATGAATTGTACGAGTTTTTTCTTTTTCTATCCCTTAGATACCAAAATGCTTCAATGCACAAATTACTTTAAACCGAAACAACTTGAGCGCGCTTTTCCCTTTTTCTATCGCACTCCATCTTACTTCTTTGTCTTTTTTTGTTCTTGCCGTCTACCCCTGGCCTCTCGACCACTCCTCCAGTTTTACATATTCACAGGCCTAGCCAGCCCACCCCCCCCCCCCACTATCTTCTCTACTAGGGCCTGACCAACACAAGAAATTGTACACACGCATTATAGGGAAGAATGGGAAGGGGGACTAGCACTGGCAGGCAAAGGTGGTGGTGTAGAATGCCGCAAAAGAGATGTTCTCCTCTCTCACTCATTGACGTAACGCACTGACTGACTTTTCAACAGATGGGTCCTAGCTTAGTGACAATGCCTTTTCATTTCCACATCGTTTAAGAGTCCTTGTTGGGTTGTGTGTGTGTGTGTATGTGTGTGTGTATGCGTGTGCACACTTTTGTTGTTACGCCTTCACATTGATTGGCTTTGCAACAGTAGAGGGGTGTAGTGTGTACAGAAATTTGTATGGACACATTGGCATGCCATTTCATTTTCTCCAAGTCGGAGTCTCTGTGCATCACAAATCTACAAGAACATTATTATTTTAATTTTGGCTTTAGCCTCACCTTTCCATTTTCCCCAACAAGCGGCCATAAAAAGGACTTAGCCATGCCATTTAACTGGGTTTTGTTTTTCTTTTTAGTTTTATATTTCTATTTATCAACATCAAATCCACTTCCCAAGCATGTCAATATAAGCGGATTAAACTGTACGTGAACATTAGACATTAGGTCTGGGATAAGGAATCCATGAGAATGGTGAATATGAGGATGAAGAATGCATACTAGACTGTATGAATGAGTACTTATGATGTTAAAAATGTAAGCGGCTGTACATAATTAAATTCAGTTGTCCATGGACAGCACTAAACAATTTCCAACGTAGAAATTTGCATTTGTATTGACATGTCATCCACTAGAAAGTTCAACATTACATCTAGGGTCTAGTCCTATTTCTCCCCTACACACATGAAAAGGAATGGAAATGAAAAAGCGATGGCTGACTTCATGCAAACTTAAGACAAAAGGGGGGAAAAAAACTAAATACTCATCACTGGTCTATCAAAGATGAGGAGCAAACTATTGAAAAGATTCATTTTTGAATGACCAGTTGTTATTAAATATCTTTTTGGTTTATGAAATCTCTTCACAAAAGGTACCTTCTTCAAAACAAGAATTCTTACATGTAAAAAAATGAAACAAAAACAAACACAAATTGCTTGATGAAAAACAAAAAACACATCTACTAAAGAAATCAATTGGTGATACTATTATACTCACTATTGTAAGTAAAGCTTTCAGCCTCATCTTGACGAAACAATTGATAAGTGACGACTCTTATCAATGAACAACATCTGAGGATTGAGCACAAAACTATTTGGTTTGTTGGCTGGTTATTGATTTATTGATTTAACATGTTTTAAGTCATAACAAAAGTGGTGCTCTCTAGATAAGATAATGTACCTACCTGCCTCACCCCAATAACCAGAGGCTAACTTGAAAATCTGAACTTTAAAATCGGCATAATAGCAGCTTTAATATTGGACCGGTTTTGATCCTTATTGGCTCAAACAATTCATCTCAATCTAACTTAGTTTCAAAGATTTTTTAATACATGAAATGAGTAAGGCGGATTCACGTTAAGCTTTCGCGAGAGGCAGTCCAAATTTTGATTTTGTTTAAATATTAAAACTGTATTGTACTATCAGAAAATCTCTATTGTAACAATTCAATGTTCAAGATTGAACTGGGGCTGAAAGCTTTCCACCGTTAAGTGTAAACAACACATCGGTCTAAAAAATCAGGCTTTTGGTGCTGCTCAGAGTTTCCCGGCAACAGACTGAACTAACTCAAATGGTAATTTCTACCCCAAAACCGATGAATGCCGCAATTCTATGTTTGAGTCTAAAAAAGGAAAGGATTGCCTTTGTACTGGAGAAAAAAACAGGATGTAATCTTGGATTTTTAGTTTTCATTCTTTCTTAAATAAGGTCCAAATTGGGCATTTGTGCATCACCAAGAACTATCATAATGGATTGAGTGTTGTAAGGTCAAATATGTCAAATCGATTGTAATTTTTGGTAAAAACCTTTGAAAAACTAATGTTTATATTGTTTCTAACAGGATCTTTGCTGAAAATAAATATTTACAGTTTTTAAACCGATTTTCGTTGCGTGGATATCTGTGCAAAACCAAAAACAATCCTAGCTGCAGTCAGAATTATTGCGCCTTTTCAAACAATTGGATGTATACAATCAGTAATCCACGCTAACAATCATCTACAAAAGTAAAATCGACGTTAGCTTCTTATCTGATTAATTTCAAGACATTTAAGTTTTGTGCGTCGTTTTTTTTTGTTCGATCCTTCTGGACCGGTCTAGAGATTCCATTCACTTTAGTAACGTCCCAATTCCGAACTTACTTATACTTTGCGATTAGCGATCGAATGGGGCTAAATAATCAAGTCCAAAGCCTTAGATACCTTCATTTCAATTTTGAAATACAAAGATTGCTATAGATTCATGGTAACAGCAGTATATTCATTCACAGGTAGGAATATCAACAATAATTTTAGGCTAATTTTAACAGAAGCGGAGCAAGGAAAACTGTTCTGAATTGGGTCAGGTCTTAAGTCATTTCTAGGATTCTTCGACACATCCGTCTGGATCTAGACTAGACTAGCTCTAGACCTATCTAGATCTTTGCACCTCTTCTCATGGGATTTTATCACTTTTCTATTGTGTAAGTAAAATTGCTGATGATGGATTTTCTCTAAGTATAAAACTCCCAATACTTAGTTTAGTCTATCTAGACTGACTTGGTTTCCCTACACCGATTGCATCTTCATTCTCTAGAGATTCAACTCCCCCACCCTTCATACTTCACACAGAAAAAGTTAGACTTGGAACAAACACATGACTGAAAATTTCTTACTCCTCATCTCAAATATAATTCAATTCAGATTCTATTTATTTATCTCTTCTCTGCATATTCTTTTTTTATGAGTAGCATCTTATAAATGACTGAGCAAGTGCAGCCTGCTTTTCAGGGACCCTGTCATTTTGATAATCTACCTCTCCACAACTTTTCATGGTCAGTTTTCCTTCCTGCCTTTTATTTTCATCAGTTTATAACTTACAGGACTGCAAGATCAACTTAAAGCTGTTGAGATACTTAGATACATTCAATATTGTTTCCTCCTATCTAGATTTAGTATGGAGTAAATTCCATTTCAAAACGTCTCTGGTTGAAAGTATAATCGTCATTGATCAATAGACTCTCTAGTCTTAGTTTCAGTTTCAGTACACCTCTGACTTTCCCATAGAGCTAATAATAAACTGTACGCACAAAATCAAGGGAGCTAACCTCTTTGGACTTTCCAAGAAAACTATTACAGTTTTATAATAGTATCGATAAATAATCTCAATATTAGTATCGAACAAAGTGTTGTCTTAAAAGTCACTTCTAAGAGCATTCCTCCGAAATTTATCAAGATTTTAAGTTTTATAAATATTTCCCCCCCTTTAATAATAGGGTTACATTGAATTACCTGTTAACGAACACATATCTGAAAAATATATAACGGACCACCTTACATCCAATCTCAGTACAAACTTGAGTATTGAGTATCACATCAGCTCATCAACTGCAGGTAGACCTCTTCGCCAGTCCCACAGACTAAATATAGTGTGTGTGATGTCATCTTTTACAGGTCGGTGATGATGTCCGTGTTATTTTAAATAGAGTTGAACAGGTTGCAAGCAGAGTGACAGGAGAGGGTGCAGGGGGCGGGATTGTTTTGGTTGTTTTGCTTGTTATGAGCAAGATTATAACCATTGCGTGTATACAACGATCCACACCATTATCTAACGAGAGAGATAATGTGAAACAAAGGGAGTGATTAGCAGGTCAGTATGGTGGGACAAAGACAAAGCAATACAGACAGAAAAGCGACGTTTCGACCAAAGGTCTTCATCAGGGCAAACAAAATAATAAACTAACAAAATAAACAAAACTTAGCTTCGGGCTACATGAAGGGATTTAGTGTCACACCACTGCTTGAGGACAAAGACTTCCAAGTCTAGACTACCCGAGTGACCCACTGAGTTGAAATGATCAGAGACCGCAGTGCCTCTATCGTTCTTGGTGTCTCTCATGTGGTCAGCCACAATGTGGGAATAAAAAGGGAGCGTTTCCATCGATCACCAGTGATCGAAATCGCTTTTGTGGAACATGAGAGAGTTAATAGATCTCCTCACATGTCTAGGTCTTTCTTTAATTATACATCTATCTAGATAGATCCAGGATCTACCATGGTGTGAATAAGAGGTTACTTAGGCCTGGAATACGGCGTGAATGCGAAATAGAGACATAAAATACAAAATGACGCCTCTCCACCTTTGACAAACCTTTGTTTTCCTGACACAAGATAGTTAAGAACTGTGGTCCCATCTTTTTTCAGTATGAAACCCACAGGTTTTAAATCAAATATTACTCAACCTAACCCCTAAACTTAAGTCCCTAATTCCTATGAGATTAATCTATTCAAAGGGGTAGATGTCATAATTAGAATAATTTAAAGTACATGCTACAAGTCTAGATCTTAATTTCTCTCTTTGCCTATCGGGACCACATTTTAACTAGTCTAGGCCTAGCTAGTGCCGTGTTTCTTCCTCACTGTTCAAAACGTAAATGTTATCAAAGTAATAAAACAATTAACAATGAGGATTGTTCTTATATCTCGTCATTGTCCTTTAATTATGAGTCGTTTTAGATTGATTCTCATCATTTCTCATCATCGCAATCTGTCTAGAAAACATATAGTAACAAGGCGACGCGTCTGTCGCAACCTTAATTTTAAGACGGCGGACTTCGGAAACAATCGGAAAAGCCGACCCAAAACTGAACGAGTATTTTCCTGTAATATCCTTTACATTGTCTAAAATCCACACCGTAAAACCCAACTCGGAAAAAAATGATAAAGTGCAATAGAATGTTGCTCGTTATGCAATAATTGCTTCTTTTTTACTGGCTCGATAAAATATTAGATACTGTAGTAATGAAAAACTTGGGATGGTTAGACTACCGCTCCTAGAGGGGAGAGCAACGACTGAAATAACAATACTTTACAAAGGGCTAAACAGATAGAAATCCGAATTGACCAATAGCAGCGAAGTTTGAAAACAAAATGGTCAATCAGGCCATGAGATGGTTAATCTACCTCGATCCAATAGTGATTGTCATCTTTATTGTTCCTTACACTGTAAAGTTATTGAACAGATTGCCTACAACAACAAAGCTCTATAAAGCCCTCCTCGACTCCATATTAACTTTGAGAAAGACCCTATAACAAGTTATTGACGTTTTAAAAAAAACGCTCTAATGTTTAAGAGAAATGTAATCGACCTTGTTGAAATGCGCACTGACAGTAATACTATAATGCTTGGTCCAGCCGAGTCAGTCAGTTAATTGGAAGAAGAAGGAGTTTATGTCGTTTTTGATACCAATGGTAAGTAAAACGATATTGACTAGTCTAATCTATCATCTTACTTCCCCTGGCTTGGCGATGATATGCCTTTTAATTTGTTAAAAATGCCCCTTGATTAACTCCCAATTAAAAAAAAACAACAACAAAAAAACAACCAATAAATGAAAAGGATAGAAAAAACTTACCTACCTACCCTGTCAAGGAAGTCCCACAGAAAGATGATTAACAGGGGTCGACAGAAAAGAAAATTTGCGTGGGAAAAATAAGTCAGCTATAATCATTGCAAAGGAATGGACCACAAACAGGTGGTCCCCCCCCCCTCAACACACATACATACATACATAAACACACACATACATACATACATAAACACACACACTACATTGAGCTTTTACACTCTTTTAGTATATTTTGTTTGTATCTTTTAATTTCTAGACATGTGACCCTGTAGTTACGTAGTACCAGAAATGAAGGAAGACTACACATGTTTGTTGGCGCACAACAAAAGAGTTGCAATGACAAGGTTGGTTTTTTTTTGTTTACAAACACCTTATTGAATATTGTCTCTGTTTTAACAAAGAGGGTGTAGGATTGTGGTGTTTCTGTCGTAATATTGTGACTGATGATAAGGTAAATCTAAGTCTGTATTAATCCATTCATCCCATGTGTGGTGAACGAACTGCAAGTGACGCCATACAGAGCAAAAGGCGGGTTCGATTTTTACCAGCTGCATTTCGTATTTCCCTTTGGCTAGGAATTTACCTCCAATTTCCTCTCTTCACTCGGGTTGGGAAAGTAATCTGTAACAAATAGTCCAGCATCATATCCAGAGGGTGGAAACTGTTGTAGCCCTTGTCCGTTTTAAGCAATATAAAGAACTTACTATACTAACCAGACATTAATTGAATTAATTTTACCATATTTTTGTTTTGTTTATTGAGAGTTTTAGTTTTAGGGCGCTTGCAACTGATGTGGACATATAAGCGCTCAGGGGTAGGTAAGATGATAGGCTAGTTAAAAGAAAAGTCAGACTCAGACCCTGCCATAGTTTAGATGAGAGACAAGAAACAGAAATAGAAAAGATCACCAGTCTCCTCCATCTGACTATCATCAGCTCAAATAACCCTGCTGAATTTGAACAGCATTGTGTCATGTGACCAGCATGAAGACTGAGCTAACAGACACAAAACAGCTGTGTGTGCATGCTTGTTAGGGAGCACTGAAGAGAGTGTTGAAAAAAGTAAGATAATGGGTGAAGCTAAAAGAGAAAAAACAGAGGTAGCTCACACCATCCACCCGCCCTTTTAAATTAGTGTAAATGTAAATGTAAAAATTACTTATATAGCGCCAATTTCCATCCCTGATGCTCAGAGGCGCTTTACAATACAA
>JAUEKZ010185988.1:0-12909 GCA_031471865.1 Melibe leonina | reverse complement strand
AAGATAGCATGCCACACATACACCTGCGTCCACCAAACAGCACCACACTATCTTCAATGTCTGGTGGATATCCGACCACAAAAACGTCAACTCAGATCCTCAAGTGCCCAACAACTTGTGTAAAAGATCAAAACAATCAAACATAATTTTTTACTTGTTGTACATGGTCAAGGAAGAGTGTGCAACCCAGAAATAAAAGTCTAGGGTTGAGATTTAATCCTCTTCAGCCCCCAAAAATCAATCTGTGACAGAGCAGACATCTGTGAAAGCATGTTGAAGATATTCCATAATAAATATATTGAAATCAAAATAAATGGTGCTATATTTCACATTCCCTTGAGGCTATTTTCTTTATTTTCATCCTCGTTAATACTTAAGATTATTTTGTCCTGAAAGTTGTGAAAAAAATTTTGAATATAAATATGATATGTTTAACACACAGGTGTGTCCCGTTCATAATTAATTATACATTCAATGATTTTTTACCAATGTTTGATGATTTCATCAATTTATTTATCACTATATGATGATGTAATTTTAATATATTTAATATTTGTCAGGGTTATACTAATGTTTGGTTGTTGAGGTTTTTTTTGTTTTTGTTTTTTGTTTTTCAGTTTAGCCATAAACTTCTATGGAAAATAATGTGAACATTGTCTTTCAAATGATCTTCAAATGATTTTTAACGAAACATTTGTGAAGGAATAAATTTCACACACAATGTTTCAAAGCTGTTCTGTGTCACAGTTTGAAGTGTAAAACTTTGATGCATTCTTTAAAATTTCAAATTGGCCTTAACATAGCAGTTGCCAGCACCCTAAATATCAAAAACAAAAAAAACTGTTAACATATCAAAGTCAATAATTTATGTATTTAACATAGCTAAACTTTTACTTAAAATTGAAATGAATGTATCTATTTATTCTTCTTCTTCTTCTTCTTCCAATTAACTGACTGACTCGGCTGGGCAGAGTATACCTGCCAGTACGCATTTCAATGTGTATGCCTGTGTGTGTGAATCAAAGAGATGTTCTTTGTTGAAATTATGTTCCATTTTCACGCTTATTTCAAGATAGGAAACTCTTTTCTCTAGTGATTTTCTTATGGGATAGTTTATATAAAGGGAATTAATCCACATAAATACAAAGGTACAATGCCAAAATGGATTGCTTACCCTGATAATGCGAGGGCGGTCGCCTGTTTTCATGACGTGCTCTACTTTTGTTTCTTGTTTTGGCCTCACATATCTTTTTGATTTTTCAAGCACTCTCTCAATTGTAAAAGACAATGTTGTTTTTTTTCCATATCATCTCTATGAGATATTTTTTACCCATGTAAACCAATTTCTATGTGAAACTTGGCAGATCCAGTTGTTTTTAAACCATTAAAATTGTGCTCCTATTGACATCAGTGTTGATTGCGTCTAACTATCTTTAAAAATGAAAAAAAGATTAAAAAAATAATTAACAAAGAAACCATGATCTGTTTGTGGTTGTCCTCTTCATTGCCTTTGCAAAAAATTATGTTATCTTTTAAACAGTAGTTTTTTTTACAACTCTTTGTGAAAGTTGAGTTATCGCTCCCACGAACCTGTAAGCAATAGGAGCAACATAAAATTTTTATCAAGATCTCAAGCAACTCACACTTACACTTACAATGTGTTTTGTTGCTGATCTTTGATAAAAGACTTTTTTGAGAGCGCCTCTGGTGGTCGCTTTCTCTGTTTCTTCTCTTTTGACTTCACCTGTCAACTTACTTTTTCCAGCACTCTCTCCAGTGCTCCCTAGCAGGCATACACCCACAGCTGTTTTGTATCTGTTAGCTCAGTCTTGGTCCTGCCTGTTGTCCTAACAGACTTATGGTCATCCCTCATGTTTTTGCACTATGGTACCTAACTACAAGGTCACTTGCTGTCTAGAAGGACTGAGTACTTTTGTACACAAAGGGCGGTAGAATATCCTGGGTCTCACCGGACGACAATGGTGCATGATGTGGGCAGTGGCCATTATCTGTTAGTGTGTCCTGTTTTGTAATTTTTGTATGAGATGATGTTTTTTTCCTGTAAATCATCAATATGTCACCTTTTTTGAGAGATGATATTTTTTTTCCTGTAAATCCTCTGCGAAGCGTCCCTGGCAAGGACAAAGTCTGGCTATTCTTTTAACTAGCCTATCATCTTACTTACCCCTGAACGCTTTGTTGCACGAGTCGTAATCTTCTTTCCTGTAGAATGTGTGTAAAGATACACAAACGCGCGTGCACACAGCTCTCATTGACTGACTATAAATTATATGCAATCCATGCAACACACCTGATACACGGAAAGACTCCGCTCCCAAAGAATACTAAAAAAAATACCTAAAAAGACAACCTTCAATGAGAACAAAAGACAAAACCAACAACCAACTAAGGAAAAAACAACAACAACGAACCAAATAAATTGCTTGTACAACCACTGGTACGGCCACGAGACAAAATGCAACAAGACAGTAAAGGAAAGGGGATGAGAGAATTAAAAAATAGATGAGGCACATTATTTATTATGAAAGTGTGAAGAGTTGGAAGACATAAAATAAGCCACCAGGGACTCGCTCAAACTGTCTACTTGTTTGTTTTATTTTTTACTTGGTTGGGGATTTTGTGCACAATGAGATATCTACGTACTTTTTCTTTACATAAACGAGTTCCTTACCAAGGGACCCGATCGCAAGAGTTGCATAACTCGCTGACATTGTTTAGTCTGTATACTTTCCTTCGTCATTCGACAAATTGATATTCCTAGAAAAGTATGCACCTACTCATACTTGTTACCTCTCCTCCACACGCTCACGCAGAATGTTGTGGCTATTTTTGACCAGCACACCCTAGGCTGTTGATTGTTTAATAACCATACCCATTAGCATCTATCAACGCACATCCGCCGACCTCAGTTTTGAGACCCTTTTAACTTTCAGGCCCATCTTTCTCTTACCCCCCCCCCCCCCACCCCACCCCTACAAACTTCTTTCTCTCACCTTCTCTCTCTCTTTTCTTCTCTTTTCTCTCCCTCACTCTCTCTAGCTCTTTTTTACCCATCTGCACTCGTAACTATCTATCTATTTATCTATCTATCTATGTATCTATTTATCTGTCTATCTATCTATCTATCTATCTATCTATCTATCTAGCTATCTATCAATCTATCTATCTATCTATCTATTTATCTATTTATCTATCCATCTGTCTATTTATCTATCTATCTATCTATCTATCTATCTATTTATCTATCTATCTATCTATCTATCCGTCCATCCAGCTATCTATCTATCAATCTATCTATCTATCTATCTATCTATTTATCTATTTATCTATCCATCTATCTATTTATCTATCTATCTATCTATCTATCTATTTATCTATCTATCTATCTATCTATCCATCCATCCATCCAGCTGTTTGTCTATCTAAAGTAGTATTGCATAATTTGTGTTGAAAAATTGCGCAATAATTGTAATGATATAAAACGTCGGGCTTCGCATTAAGTCCATGACAAGTCAGCACGACTCAGACAAATCTGCTAATCACATCCTGAACCTGAATGTCAAAATCTTATAGAAACACTCCAAATAGGTAGAGAAGCTGTCTGAAAATAGACAAATTGTATTGTCTCACAATTCATGGACTGTCACTATCACAGACAGGCTTGTCAATTGAGCATTGTCAGTAATGACGAGGGAATCCCAATGTCACCAATTAGGAAAGACCCGATAACCTAATCATCCAAGTCTACGGAATTATGACGTCATCAACAGGAAGGCTGAACGCCAGGTTCATGAGCGGGTCAGTCCAATGGAGCGCTAACACTAATACATAAAGCCTGTTGTGGATGACGTAGCACGTTTTTTTTAACCCTTTCAATGCTTTAAGATTTGCCTTTTTTTTATTTAATACAAGGTAAATCAGATTTTAGTGCACTGTCATATTATGCGAAAAGCTTGGGATAATAAGTCATGTCAGTTCAATTATCTTATAGTCAGGGGGCCAACACGCTCTCGCTCTTCAAATAAGGGTTGAACCTAGAAATGAAAGACATCCTTTTTGCTCCTGTTTTTTCTTGTTAACTACATCAAAATACATTAGAAAATGTCAGGAGCACTTCATACAAAGTTGCCAATTTGGTGCTACGCGCGTTTTTTGTAATAAATCCTTTGTAAGAAATTAGGTAAAATTTAAGGGGTATGGAAAAGAAAAGAAAAATCGCCAAAACAAAGTTTTCGTGAGAAATGGATAAAATTACACAAAACAACAGTCCATATTATCTAATATTGCTTGCATGAGCTTTCAGCCTTGTTTTATTTAGGCTCTCTGATACGAAAAAGTGAGAATTTAGATAAATTGCTGAAAACAACGCCCCGCGATATGTTTAACCCTTTCACTGCTAATGACACCAACATCTTCAAGACTCGCCTGTTCTTATACCAGATCAATCGTATTTCAGTGAACTGACATATGCCAAAAGTCCGAATTTCAGGCTGTTGGCATATTTCAGTCCACTGCAATCCGATTTATTTGGTTTAAGAACACATACATTTTCAAGATTTTGCATGTGTCAGGACTCGCCGTGACAGCGTTAATTATATAAAAAATACTTATCATGACCTGAATTGCCTTAAGCTTGATTTTTCTGACTCTCAATGGGCATACACAGTTTTTAAATACATTAAGTTGTGCCAAGATGCATTTTGATTCATGTGAGCCACACAATTTGTTTCGAGTTATTTCTTTGTTTTCGACTACTTATATGGATTGGGACTTGAAGTGGGGGATGGGAGGAAATGTGGACACACATTTTACTAATGCTTTTTAAAATGTCAGATTACCTGTGAATAATACATAAAAAGTTAACCTTGATAAATCAGACAGCTAGTTTGAAGGGTTAACACATTGTGAAAACTCTGACTTTTCTTACGTGTGAAGTATTTGTGATACATTTCTGGACATTCTTTTCGTGTTTGTGTTCCTAGATTAAAGTAATTGAAATCCAAAGAAACTAATTGAAACAAATCAAGTCCTCTATAATTGAAAAAAAGACACTTTGAATCTGACCGAATGCATCATTTTTGCCATGACTTCATAGTTTGTGGAACCTTTGCCCGCTGAATTTGGTAACATTATTGACATAATTTAACAATGCACCCACATGTGATTGTATGTTTGGTGGGTTTCAGAAAGCCAAGAATTCTCCAAAAAAATAAACAAACAGGAACTTAATTCAAAATAGTGGACTTTAATATCTGATGCCAGGAAGTGGGCATTTTGTACCTAGGAAAAGCCAAAAAGGTTTCATTATGAGACTATTATCAAGTAGTCATTCCACTCAACAGTTGCTGGCATCATGCTTTCTACCCAGTGGAGAGTGTTTACATCAGAAATGCAAAACTCACAAACTAACCATGCTATTGAAAAAAACTCAAACCTGTCGTGATTCCGAGGCGTTACATACATGCATAGAGATGTGGAAACTGACATGGCCACCTTATTGAAGTAGTCAGAAGAATGCTTCCTTATCTCATCACAGCCGGTCATAGAAAGTATGCAAGCTGTTTCCCGATAATTTCATGGACACGGAAGAGCTGCCGTATAATACTCTCAGACCTTTCACGATGGTGTGTGGACTGACATGGCAACAAAGAAGGCATAACCACATTGTTCAAAGGTGCAAAACCAGGAACTATTATATTAAGACTGTCATAGGTGTCAGGAGTGTGTGCCCTGCTTTGTGATTGTGGGAAGTGCTTTCCTGTAAATCATCTCTTTGTCACCTTTTTTGAAAGATGGTATTATTTCCTTGTTAATCATCGCTCTGTCAAGGTCAAAGTCTGGTTATTCTTTTAACTAGCCTGTCATCTTACTGACCCCTGGGCACTTATATGACCATGACAGTTGCAAGCGCCCTAAGTAAAACTCACAATAAACAAACAAACAAGATTTTCAACAGTGAAGAAAGAAAGAAAAAAAAGAGGAGTTCTTATTAAAGTGCCAATAATTTAATTGAAGAGATGGAACTCAGAAGATGTTCTGTTTACCATGGATAACAACGAATCTCTTGTAACCATAGTTACAGGTATCATTCTCCTTGAACAGGTAGTACTGCAAGCATAAGTATTGGGTGAGGCAGCAATTGAAAAGGCAAGAAAAAATAATAGCGATTCCATTGATATCTAAAAAAAAAAAAGACTTTCAAATGATTGGGAGAATATGTGAAGAAACCAAAACCACAGGCTTCTGTTTTGAGCGATATCGCACTTAATCCGGGAGCACCGGGTTCGACTCCCACCAGTGGCATTTCGGTTTTTCGTTGGGCAAGGAAATTTACTCCGATTGCCTCACCCCCACCTAGGTGTGAATTTGATACCAATCCACATTTGGGTTGGGGAAAGTAATATGCAATAGAACAGCGTCCTATCCAGGTGGTTGCAAACATTGTCATTTTGTCCGCTTCACGCTAAAGAACCCGGAATAAGCTCCGGCTGAGTCATTAGGCCCTAAAGGATTCTTTGGTTTTTTTGTCACCGATTTTGTGCATGTTCCCCTTTGCATAAACAGACTTTGTGAGATCTTTGTGTACAGGCATGGCAGATATAACACACACTCATGGATTAGCAGATTTAAGTGTATATTATATGTCTCGATGGGAGCCATTACTGCCGCCATCTTTCCGCTTTTGTCCTCACTGGACGTGACACAGTTGAGTTATCCATTTAAGAGAGGGAAGAAAAAGGCTACAAACATCATTCTCTCTTCTTCTTTGTACCTTGAAGCAATCCAAAATTTTAAAGAGATGATCCTGAAAATTGAAGGACTAGTAGCTACTTGACGAAGCAAGAAAATTCAGGATTTGGCTCTACAACACGGATGATGTGTCCTCAATAAACAATCGGAGACACTTTTCTTATGGTTAAAAACAAATTAGAACTCAGATCCGTGTCTCCAGTTGAAGATTTTTCAAGTACTATGACCTATCGTGACTTTACTCAGCAAATTCTGGAAGCATGCTAATGAAAGGAATCCTACTCTCGCCTCCGTCAGAGACTTTGGCAAGAGTGTGTTTAACAACTATCTTGTGCCAGTCACAATAATCTTGCCTCAAGTCCCCACAGACGTTGATGTACCAAACTATTCTAAATTCAAATCTTCAAATTCTAAATGCAAGTCAAGCAGATGCTCCTTTTTAAAGGCTGGTGTTCTGTACCTGTGTTACTTCTCCTAATGGTTGCGGTCGAGAACAATACATTTTTGATGAAGATAGTGAAAATGAAGAAGAATTTTAATATATTATGTAATAAAAGCTTTTAAGTTGTTAAATTTGTGTCTACAGTCTAGATCCCTACAACTTTTGTCACGTTTGAAAAAAGCTTATCTGATTATTTGAGTCAGCGCCCAATTTTGAACGCAAAATGCGATATAAAAAAACCAACTATTTTTTTAACCCTTATGTTTTATATTCAACAATGGTCAAATTGATTTCAAAGTGTATTTAAAAACTGTCTTAGGGTCTCTCATAACTGAAAATTGACATAGTTTGTTACTTTTTGTAAAGCTCTAATTTTCATAATTTTTTAAATATGGCTGCATGGGTATCGTTTCATTTTTAAGGGTAGGGTTTTTATATTTGTCTTCTATACAAAGGTAAGCCATGATAATATGTTGTTATGATTGCATCATAAAGCAAATTGAATGGCTTTTCTAAAGATACCACTTGATATGTTTTTGTTTAATCTTAGGTGTGTTATAGGACTTAGAAGACAAAAGTGTCTGCGAAAATGGCGTTAAATAATATTTCCGGGCTAGCTACATTTTCCTAGACAGTAGTCAATTGCCAACTTTCTAGAGTGTGCTCCTGGTCATTTCATATCCCCTTAGACCTCTTTGATAAAAACATATCATGAATAGAAAACATATCTTTCAATTCGAGGTTTTTGGTGTTTGGCCCCTGACTATTACTTGTAGTGCAAAAACATTTAAATTTTGTAGATTTTGCATATTTGAGTTGGGTTTGATTCAGCCCCGCTGTGAAAAGGATAATGTAGTGCATGGTCATTGCTACTTGCCCGCGGCAGGGTGGGTCGAGTTTGAGTCTCAGCCAAGATACTTTAAGTGTGGAAACGAAGAAGAAAAAACCACAACAATATCCATTATTTTAATCATTTAGGAATAAAGTAATCTATGGTACTAGAAATTTTGGCACTACTACAGCCAAAATTTAGTTTTATAGTCTAGCACACTTAGGATTCAGAATCTTCTAACCTTATGGTCAAACAACACTGCTGGAATAGTAATTAAATTAATTTCCGGCGCGGATTACCACAAGACGAGCCACCCAGCGTTTTTAGTTGTTTCTTTAAAAAATAATTTTAAAAGATGCGTTTTTTATGACAAGCGTTTATTTTGTGTTGACTTAGAACTTTGTTTAATCGTACAAAATGAAAAGTAATGACAAAATTCAAGATGATTCTCATAAAAATTGCTTTATTTCAGAACGCATGAAATGCAAGATGAAAACGACAAAAATAATGACTAACTACAACAAATTATTATGCAATATCAAAATCGTAACGATTATAACAACATTATCATTAGAAAACAAAATGTGTTTATGGTGGATTATGGGTTGGGATATCCTGTCAAAACGGCGCGATGAAAATTTTGAAAAAATGAGTTTTCTAGAGTTTTTAAGTGAATGGACTGAGATACCTGCAGAAAAGTATTAGCTGGATCATTTTATCATAATAATGACAAATCTGTGATTGTATAATACATGATACATAATAGGCATGAGCTTTACTACAGCGCCATATCTTGGTTTCACACGCTCTGATCTGGACGCACTAACGTAAAAATGGACTTGTTGGCAATAATGAGTTTTGAATAGAAGGATGGAGAGGCAATTTATTTTATACTTCAAAACCAAAGTAGGATACGACCAAAAAAATGAAATGAATGGGTTGCACAGAGACAAGGATGAAAGGGGTGAAGGTGAGTACGATGATAATGCAAATCATCATAACTCCAGGATGAAAAGGCATTGTTTTGGCAACCCTACTCGTAGTTTGCCAAGCAACTGACAGACACATGATCGAAATGATAAACAACGCAAGGAACAAAAAGACCCAAAAAATTTATAATCAACACACAATAATGCAAACATCCTCCTTTCTTCTCCCCCCCCCTCTCTCTCTCTCTCTCTCTCTCTCTCTCTCTCTCTCACACACACAAACACACACACTGCGCACAAAACTACACCACATACATGGACACTATTATAATAAAATCACGTGTTAATACAATATGACGGTATATAATTGTACACGCATTGTCTAGTTATAATATTGAGTGATGTGTTGGAAAAATTGGTTTAGATTATTTAGTGCGTTTGTCATTATCATTATGCACTTGGAAAGAAAAAAAGATCCCCACAGGGGACAACATCAGTCATACTTAACAATGTAAAACAAGGAATTGGGACTGAGTGATGAAAACTAAAGAAAGACCCCTTGAAACTATCTCTATTCATTGAATAAAGTGGAGGGTAAAAGTTAAAATGGAGACTTATAGTTATAGTTATAGAGCTCTGATATCCACGAATTGTGCTCCCCGCGCTTCACACTTTTTACTTCCCCCGGCCAACAGCGAACATTGAAACATATGAGCAGAGGAAACCGCCTGTTAGGCGTGTTGCAATTTATTTGTGGGACCACAACAATGTTGTATGAAGGGTCAGGTACCTAGTGGAGTTTTCCAGTACCAGGAAAAAAAATCCCGCCCCCAGGACCTTCCGCTCAATAGTCTGATGATCTACCAACTGAGCTTATGCGCCCTGTTTGTATTTAACAATGGGCCATGCCAATGCTCTAATTAAGCCTTTGAAATCACCAAAGTTGTTGAGACAGCTTTACCTTTGGAGTAAAAATATTTCATACAAAAAAATAATAATATTGTTATTGTTAAAAAGAACGGTATTATTTTAAGGTTGTTAGGGTTTTTTTTAAATTTGGTTGTTGTTGTTTTTTTTAAAAACTAATTTGCGGATTGCTTTTGGGTTTTTTTTATAGCTGCTCGATTCTCCCTTCTTTTTTCTTCTTCTTTGTTTCTTAGAGAGGAGTGCTGTCTCATAAATAAGCCAAGTTAGATTTGAGAGCTACATATAGAAGTCAGTCTCGTAGAGGCTATTCCCATGCGGACGGAGATTATTCCGGTTTCTGTGATGTTGAAAAGTGACAATAATTGCTACCCTTTTAATAGGACTAGGACGCTGGTCTATTGAAGGGTACTTCCCCCAACCCGATTTGTGGATTGGTAATCATTTGACACCTGGGTGGAGTGAGGCAATTGGAGCAAACATTTTTGCCGAAGAAATATTAGCAGCAGCTTCGTTTGGCGGGTTATGCCAAAAGAAATATCGAAGTGCCGCTGGTCGGATTTGAACCCTGGCAACCTACATACCTACAGAAAACCCACAATAAGATAGCATATAATGTAACAGCGAGTATAAATTATAAAAGAATGGCATTTTACAATTAACTTTGTATTGCTGCATGCAAGCATAAAAGTATTGAATGCAAATTTGATAAAACAATGAATTATAACAATGTTACAGGAAATTACAAAATTCAATGAAAAAAAATCCAAACCAATTCCGTGTTATAAATCATTCACTCATTACATTAATCAATCAACCACATCGTAGAATAGGAAATTCTCTTTATTAATGCATATAAACACACACATGATTCAACCCACTAACGTCAATTGCAACTATATCAAGCAATTTGTCAAATTTGACAACAGCATGACTCTTTTAATGAAGACTTTGACAGTCTGTATTAACGATTATTTATATATGATATTACAATTCTTTCATGTCAAAATATATTTCTTAATGTAATACTTTTTTTAGGAGAGTGATGATATTTGAATCGTCATAACAGTAACAATCAATATCATGATAAATCATTATATCATCAGGAAAATAACATCTTGAGGTAAAATGATTAAGCGTGATGACGACATAAGGTAAAAATAGTCATATTGATCTTCTGCTAATGAAGATTAACTTGGACACATTGTGAAAGAGACGGCTGTTTATAGGTTGATTATTAAACTAACGAGCACATTAGTACTCCCTATTTGTAAATACGCAGAATGCAAGCCACTGTTATGGTGAATATTTGATTTAAAGAATAACCGTACTTCACCTCTCTCCACGCAAAGATAAAACAGAAGAAAAAAACCCGGAAATGAAACAAAACCAATGGAATTAAAAGTAGTATCTATTTATAACTATCAGCCATTTTTTCCATTGTGCAAATTAGTATCGTTATTGTTTAGCCTTTGACGAGACGTTGTTGATGAATCAAGATTTAACCCTTTCAATGCTAAGGTTATTTCTTAAAATAATACCTAAATACATCAAAGTATTCAAGATGTAAATGTGGAAAACTGTGCCTATATTTCCGTTCGGTTAGAATCAGACTCCGCTGTAAAAGGGTTTAGAATGATAACTGGGGAAGGCTTTCCCTCACAACAAGTGAAAGCGAAAAACCAATTGTTAAGGACAAAGACTTACAGAGAATAAAAAAGGCAGGTAGAGTCGAGGGAAAAGACAACAGCGTTATAGCAAAAAGCATTTTAAAAATCCGGAAACAAAAACCAAAACGAACAAGGAAAATCAGCAACAATGTTCTATTTTCTATTTTCTATTTTTTCCCCTGTATTATCTTGTTACATTACCCTCCTGTCTTTGTCCTGATCTTGTCCCGTTCAAAAAGAGTTATTTCCCCTCCCAACTGAAGATTGTGTTGCCAGTTCACATAATGCACTACGATACAGAGCCAACATCTCGTACAATATGATATTGTCACCGTTTTCAATTCATTATGAATTCGTGGAAACAAAACAATCTACAACCTGTTCAACCTATGGCATCTTGGCAGTTATAGGGATAAAAACTTTGATACCTCGTAGATTAGTAGTGTCTAAAATAATGTATTATATACATTTTTCATAAAAGTCAACATTTAAAAATAAACAACATGTATTTCAATTATTTTTAGATTTCCTATCTAATCACCTACATATTGTTTAATGCAAGACCTATTATTTCATTATTATCTTCGAGACAAGAAAATAGAAACGAAACTTGGCACTGAATAACCAATGCAGTTTAGGACGAACTACCTTTCTCTTTGGTACATCGGTTTTTTTTGGTGGTTTTGTTTTCCGGGGTGGGGGGGGGGGGGAGGGGGGTTGAGGAAAGGGTTTTGTTTTTACCTTATTTAATTTTTATTATTTTTTATAATTGTTCTTTATTATTATTTTTGTTGTTTTTGCTATTTACTTATAATCATAAAATGGTCTGAGGAGTACTACGATCAACAATAGGAGTGATAATTAACTACCGTAAAAATATAAATATTTACCCGCTAAAAGGCAAAGAAAAGGAAACAGAAGGAAAACCCTAAAACTGCAAGAATTATTTTAAACACTGCAATGAATCATTAAAGCAAAATCCTTCTTTAGAGTCATTAACATTACATTGCCACTAGTTTTTAATAGAGAACGCCGGAGACAAGTTTATAATCAACAGTTTTGCTATTCATTCACTATGTAATAGAAATATGGAGCTTGACTGAATTGTTCTAAAAGAGAGGTTTTTCACCATGTTACATGTTTTACCGGTCGTTATGGTAATACCATATCATATTATCACTTATCATATCATGTCATATTATATCATATCATATTGTATCATTGATCATACCATAGATCATATCATATCTTATCATAGATGTTTTCATATCATATCATATCATATCATATCATATCATATCATATCATATCATATCATATCATATCATATCATATCATATC
>JAUEKZ010185956.1:0-12912 GCA_031471865.1 Melibe leonina | reverse complement strand
GAGAGAGAGAGAGAGAGATAGTAGATAGAGTACAGAGATGGATAAACAATGAGAGAAAGAGAGAGAGAGAGAGAGAGAGAGAGAAAGACAGCTACATGTGGTAAAAAGAGTACAAAGAGAGCGTAGAGAGAGAGGAGATAAAGTGACATAGAGAGAGAGAGAGAGAGAGAGAGTAGGTAGAGAGAGAAAGAGTGAGAGAGAGAGTGAGTAAGAGTGTGAGATAGAAAGAAGAGAGATAGAGTGAGAGAGAGATGTCAATCGACAGGACGGTTTTAACCGGATGTTTAGTGTAGAGTTCGAACACTTGACATTTCAAAATCACAGACATAATCCCGCAACAAATGATAGCATTCAAAGGAACCTCGTTCATCGTTGGCCTCTCTTTATTCACGATGGAATCGTCTGACACAGTTTGGGGCTTGGGATCGAGATTAATTTTCGCATTCTGACCGAACTAGTTTTTAAAAAAGAGCAAATCCTTCTAATTACGAAACCTTTTGATAACCTTTCAGATTTTGTTGGCAGACAAGCAAATTCAAACTTCTTAACACTAACCTTTCGGGGTTTTTTTTCAAACCACCTACCGGATCAAAGGATATATTTTTTACTTTTGAGCTACGGAAGTCGGTGTTCTGTATGTGACAGTAAGGTGGGGAGCAAGCACTAGAAATCACAAGAAATGAGTCAAACTTGAAATAATATGCAGTGTAAAACAAGACAAAGCCAAAGAAAGCAGAAATAAGGAAACACAGAAAAAAATCAAGGTCATATCAAAGCCGGAGCTCTCGATACAAGTTAACGTGCTGCCACGCAGAGATAAACCAAAAATTCCCAGAATACTGTGTGGTACAGCTTTTTAAAATGCCGATTTTAACCCTTTCACAGCGAGGTCTGATTCTGACCAAACTGAAATTCGCTAAATCTTGAATATGTAAGTGTATTTAGAAAATCAGGTGTCAGTTTACTAAAATCTGATTTATCTGGTATAAGAACAGGCACATCTTGAAAATTCTGGTGCGCTTAGCTTTGAAAGGGTTAACGACTTGTAAAGACGCGACCGGGATTTGAACCCCCAAACTACCAGTTTCCGAGGCAGACACTCTACCACTTTACCCACGGAGGCGGTACTACAACCACCTTAGAGAGACATTGGCGATACAAAACACTCAAACGCCTAGTAGTAGTAGTACTAGTAGTAGTAGTGGGTAGACTAACTACATACATAATGGGAGAATTAAAAATAATGTTGGTTGTTTTTCCTTTCTAGAATTTTTAGATATTGTTTTGCGGGGTCTGATGCGATGCCCCAAGGCTCTGTCTGTCTCCTGTAGGTATGATAATGAAATCCCGCCATCGATGAGTGCCTAGTTGCCACGGGTACTTTTTCTTTTCAATATTTGGGGACTGGTGTCAGGCTGTTACTGTTAGCGGAGTAACAAGGTTATGGGGGAGGCGAGGTTGAGAGAGGGGAAAGAGAGAGATAGAGTCAGAGGGAGAGGGAACGAGAGAGAAGGAGAGAGAGAGAGAATAAAGGAAGGAAAGGGGAGAGTGGAGAGGGGAGGGGAGAGATGGGAAAGAAAGAGCGGGAGAGAAGTGAAGGAGAGAGAGAGGGTGAGAGAGAGGAAGGGGAGAGGGAGAGAGAGAGAGAGAGGAGAAAGAATGATGGTGGAGAGAGTGGAAGGAGAGAAAGAGAAGAGAGAGAAAGAGAGAGAGAGATAGAGAGAGCGGGTAGGGGAAGGGGGAAGGATAGAGAGTGGGTGTCCAAAAAAAGACCTCAGTATTCACCCCTTTTTTGAGAAAGCCACCAAAATGCAATGCAAGTACTATTATTATTATATGTACAGGGAAAATTGGGCAGTAATCAAATTGACGTATTTCACTCATAGGGAGGGAGTCTACTCGCTGTGTCGCTTGATTTTAACCTTTTCACGTCGAGGTCTGATTCTAACGTGACTGAAATATTCAAAATCTTGAAAATGTACGTATTCCTGTTCGTATACTAGATAAATCAGATTGCAGTCAACTGACATAGATCTATGCTAATAGCCTAAATTTCAGGCAGTCCACTGAAATCTGATTTATCTTTTTGAGAACACGTTGATTTTAAACAGTTTGATAACTAGTAGTTTCAAAAATAATCTTAGCGTTGAAAGAGTTAAGTGTGATGAAGCGGCCGTGGTTGGAACCCCCGACTAGCTAGTTCCGAGACAGGCGCTTTACCTATTGATCTGTGGGACCCGACTGATCTATCAGGAAGATTTATCGTGCTTGTCTCGATCGTGTCATCTCGTTCAGGGGAAATAATCCAGTATAATTTCAAATGGAATCCTGGGCGATTAATTCTTCCATTATAAATTCTCAATAAATCAATCAATAAATAAATAAATAAATAAACAAACGTGTAAAACTGAAACATATTCCTATCCGTCTCCCATCATCACGGGGAAATTGTTTTATGTATTCCCCAAAATGCCGCGGCAATTACCCCAGCTTTGGGAGTTTGATGGGATCGATCGGTGAGGATTCCAAGTCCACCGGCTGCCCTTAACCCTTTCACTGCTACAGTTATTTCTCAAACTACAAGCAAGAGACATCAAAATCTTCAAGAGTTGCAAGATCTTATTCCAGATAGATGAGATTCAAATGAACTGACATATACCAAAAGCCTGAAATTCAGGCTTTTTGGCATAATATGTCAGTCCATTGAACTCTTATTTATCTTGTATAATAACACGTTGTATTTTAAGATTTTGCATACTACGTTTCGTTAGAATGGAAACCTTGCTGTGAAATGGTTAACAGCTTAAAGCCGCTCTCGCCAACCCACCACATCACCATGGGGCTGGACCAAAAGACCCAAACACCGTCTCAAGTCTCACATCTCATGTCTTAAATCTGGCCATTAACTATCATCCCCTCCTTCCTGTGGTAGAACAATTTGCCGGGAATTTTATTAAGACTTTCTGTAATTACTTTTTACTTAGAAGATTGATTTTTTAAATTTATGTACGGTATGAATCTATATAAACTTTATTTTTTTCATTCGCGAAAGGAATACTTAAAAACTAGATGATATTCTTTCTCCGGCGCAACGATTTAAAACTCTTTTGGGGTTTTTTTCTTTTTATTTCCATACGTTAATTTGTTTGATTCTATTTTTGATGTTGTTTTCAGCTTTCAATATTTTACTAAATGCTTTTAGCACAAGTGCGTCTCAGTGCGCACAGTTATTTTTCTCTCTTTTTGTGTGTTTTTCTCTTGATATAATTTAGAACAATAATAATAATACTTTTAAGCAGAAAAATGAACAACCAAAAAAACCCAGCAACAACAGAGAAAAAAAACTAACCAGGGTGGGGATCGAACCCGGGACCCTGCTACGGTTCCCATCGCCTGGCCGTCAGCACGAGACAGCGAGCTAATCCCTTAGCTATCCGCTCCCTTTTAACCACTCAACTCACTCAAATACTTTTTAACGCGACTGTTTGCGTCCGATCTAAATTTGCTCTTGATTTTCAGTGGCAAAATTTGATTTACGTGCCACAAACTCTTGGTCAATTATGAAAATATGATTACTTGAGGCGACAATATTAAAAAAAGAATTTTAAAAAATTGAATGTTTTACTGCACTCAGAAAGATTCAACTGTTTGAATAGTTTCATTTCTTGTCATTGCTGGATTGATCACGCTGTGAAAGTGTCAAGTGTTGACTTTGGTGGAATCGGAAGTTGGGCTTGGTATTGAAGACCTCACCCCCCCCCCCCCCCCCGTCTCTCTCTCTTACGCATAGTCTCTGTCTGTCTCTATATATATCTCTCTCTGTATCTATCTCTTACACATAGTGATAGTCTCTCTCTCTATCTCTCTCTCTCTCTCTCTCTGTCTCTCTCTTAAGCATATGCTCTGTGTGTGTGTGTCTCTCTCTCTCTCTCTCTCTCTCTCTCTCTCTCTCTGTTACACATAGTGATAGTCTCTCTGTATGTCTGTCCGTCTCTCTCTCTCTTAAGCATTGTCTCTCTGTGTGTCTCTATCTCTCTCTTACGCATAGTGATAGTCTCTATGTCTGTCTGTCTCTCTCTCTTACGCATAGGATAGTCTGTCTGTCTCTCTCTGTCTCTCTCTCTCTCTCTTAAGCATTGTCTCTGTGTGTGTCTCTATCCCTCTCTTACACATAGTGATATTCTCTCTGTATGTCTGTCTGTCTCTCTCTCTCTTAAGCATAGTCTCTCTGTGTTTCTGTATTTTTATCTTTCTTATGCATAGTGATAGTCTCTCTATCTCTCTCTCTCTTACGCATAGTCTCTCTGTATGTCTCTCTCTCTCTCTCTCTATCTCTCTCACTCTTACGCATAGCCTCTCTGTGTGTCTGTCTCTCCCCTCTATCTCTCTCTTACGCATAGTCTCTCTGTCTGTCTCTCTACTTGTCTCTCTCCCTGTCTCTCTGTCTCTCCCTATGTCTCTCTTTCTGTTTCTCTCTGTCTCTATCTCTCTGTCTCTCTGTGTGTGTTTCTCTCTGCCTCTCTTCTCTTGTCTCCCTCTCTCTGTCTCTCCCTGGCGCGCAAATACAAACACTCTATCCAACACTTTCTTTATTTTTTCCTCTAACACACACACACACACACACACGCACGCACACACACACACACACACACACACATACTCGATCTATCTATCTCTCTCATTGAAAAAATCCACACACACCTAATCTAGTTAAGCACTGAAATCCCGTGAGGAAATCAAGACACAAGATGGTTGGAATGCAATGAAGACTGCTTCGACATTGAAAACTTAAAACTGATAATTGAAAGTTAATTAGCAGCAGGTTCGTATGGAGGTTCAAACCTCCCCAAACTCACTCTTCGCCCAATCATGGGACATTTCTTTACAACTTTGGATCGATCGGAAACCGCAGTCAAGCTTCGTGACCGGACATTCTTCAACCAGATGCTCCACCGACTGAGGGTAGCTTCCGCATCGTTTGCACGTCGGGGCGTCAGCTTGCCTCCAAGCATGTAGTGTGGCCTGTGTTCTGGCGCATCTGGTTCGTAGTCTGTTGGCCGTCACCCACACAGCTCTAGACTGGGAGTCAAAATCGGGCGGTTTCTTGCCGAGTTGGATCCGATAATCCGCTGAGCCCCTCGGGGTGGCGCTGTTCCACTCTTGCTTCCACGCCTCGCTTACGTCTAGACCGGCCAGGGGAGCCCTGTAGAAGGGTTTTCTCCTGGCCAGTCTCGCCGTGGTCGGGGTGTGTTTCATCACCTGTGCCAGTGCGTGGGACTGTGTCGTCCAGGTTATTTATTTTGTCCCGCCAGCTCCGCAAGGCCACCTGTCGCCTCAGATGTGGTGGGGTAAAATGGCACTGAGCACCGGTAACCATTCTTTCTGCGTTGGGCGGAGGCATCCCGTGATGATCATCACCGTACCGTTTAGTTTGGCGTCAACTTTAGAACCACATGGAATGCTTATAACAAAAAACATGACATAATTTCTAAAACATATCTTTTGTGCCTGTAAAAACATGTGAAATAAGGGTCTAAGGTTAAGATTGGAATTTGCTTCCGGTTTTAAAAAAATCAATATCCTCGATATCATGATAAATAATTTGTCTAATTTTTTGTAATTTTTTAATTTTTTTTCATCATTTCCCATTAGATATAAAGATCAAGTCTGCCATCCGAATTGTTCCGACTATGGACGGCTGTTTGATCATCTCCGCCTTCCTCCTTGCGTGTCTGCCCGTGACGTGTTTGGGAAAAGCTCTCTGTGCTACCGTGAACGACGAGCACAAAAACCAGTTTGGCGACAAAAACACCAAGCTGGTCACCGACCATGGCGCTGGAGGGTTTCAGTCTTGGAACGACTTGCTGGTGAAGAGGGGGCTGGGCCAGGGGTTCCCGTTCGGGGAGAAGAACTTCCAGGCCTGGAAGGAGTGGATGGAGAAACGGGGCAGCCTTCGCCCGGGCAGCGGCCCCAGTTTTGGTAACGGAAACTCAGATTCTCACCTCCAGCAGTGGAAGGAGTGGATGAGCAAACGGGGCAGCCTTCGCCCGGGCAGCGGCCCCAGTTTTGGTAACGGAAACTCAGATTCTCACCTCCAGCAGTGGAAGGAGTGGATGAGCAAACGGGGATTCCCCATCGAGGCTCACGAACTACTGAAGGGTAAAACCCCAGCAAGCAACGCCCAATTCCAGCAGTGGGCCGACTGGATGAAGAAGCGTGGACTCGGTGACCATGGCAACGGAGCGGATATGTTTGGAGAAGGGGGAACCGGGAAATTCCAGTCTTGGGCAGATTTTAGCAAAAAGGCGAATAGTAATTTCGGAGGAGAGCCAGACTTCATGGGCATGGGAGGTATGCAGCCCTGGCAGTCTTTCCAGAAACGTCTGGGACCCGTCACCCCTAGCAATCCGTTCTCAGTCCCTTTCGACTTCAACCCCCACCTGATGAAATGGGATGCCGTGTACAAACGCAGCGCGGGTGAGGACAAGCGGCAGCTGGGCGGGTCGCAGGCGGGCTTCGGCCACTACAGGCAATACTTCACCAATGGTCTTCAGGACTGGAGGAAGATGTTCCAGGGTGCCAAACGCTTGCCTCATAACTTAGCAGTGCAGTTACCCACAAGAATGTAGACTGTCGTATTCTACGCGACATGACTGAATGATCCGATAGTAAGTGCTCAGCAGCCCTGTGATTGTTTGGACTCGGTACGGTTGTTTTTATATGGAAATGGAAATAATAAACAACACAATTATAGAATTATTTGTATTATTATCGTGACTAATATGTTCATCATTACAGTCTTAGTTGTTTAAAAATTTAGACAAGGATACAAGTTGATACCACGTCTCGTGTACCCATATCAATTCAAACATCCAAAAACATTACACAGTAACCCCCACCCAAAAAAAGAAGATCTAACGGACTTAACAAGATATCCTGCCTAAGACAGAACCCTTGGTTAAGTTTACGATAAGAAATGTCAAAACTGAACTGACGTTTTGACATAAGAAACTGTTTCTGTTTTTAAAAACAAACCATTTTACCTGCTCTGCTCTTGGTTAACATTCAAGGATTCTTCCATTCAACCCTCCAATCAGTATCGTAGGAACAGGGAAATATCAATTTATAAACATTTATTTTTAGTAAATGAATGACCATGACCTTCACTATGTGTTTGTAAAAAGGTCACCTTTTTCCTAGAGATGTTATCGTAATTTATGTTTCAGGCTTTGTTTCTTTGTTTGTTTGAATTCAGGTTTTGTTATATCAAAATAAATATTTATACTGTTTCATTACAAAGATAATATCTATATTGTTTACATGTTGGCGAGTCATTCGTAACTGTGATTGTTCATTGTTCTCTTTGTGTTTTGTAAGACAACAGTTTAGCAGTCTCACCATCAAAGCAATCCCTTTTCCATTGTTCGCATTCGCTTTCTTCAAACATCAATATGAATTGATATAGAAAACAGAAAAGTGGAAAGGTTTGTGGAATACGACTAATACCCTGCAGTGATAGTAGCTACGATAAAAATAGAACACAATCAAGACCCAATACGTTTGCTGCACTGCAACGATATCAATTTATACATGCCACATTGTTCAAAGCCACGCCCCTTCCTTATATTTCTCATGAACTAATGCCACGGTTTTTACTACAACTATTTCTAAATCGTACTAGTCTACATAATATGGATGATAATATATTGCGTTAGAAATTAATATTTATAAGAATGCCAATCTTTTAAAGAACGGAACGAAACAAACGTGTTTTTACAATGAATAAATTATATGTATTGTACATCTGCCTGAAGTTTTTCTCTCTTTTCATCTCTATCTCTCTATCTATCTATTTATCTACCTATCTATCTCTTTCTCTCTCTCTGTGTCTCTTTTTCTCTCTCATTCTCATCTCTTTCCCTATATATATATATATATATATATATATATATATATATATATCTTTTCTACCCCATTGTTTATAAATGCTATAGCTACCCATCCAAGAATGGAAATTCCCGTATGTGGTTCATCAGTTCCTGTTGGGGATACTTCATGAATAGACACTTTACAAACATTATATAAATATTATTACAACGCATTCACAGTCCTTTACTTGCAATGAAAAAAAACTTTAATAAACAATAAATGGACAAGGAAAAATGAGCTCCTCAGCTCGCCATCTTGAATTCAGTTCACACTTACTTACACACTCTCTCTTTCCCTCTCCACAAGTGGACACAATACACAACCACCTGAGGTTCTCTAAGGGCTGCCTAAAACCAAACAATTAAACAAACAATTCCACAACAGTCCCCAAATCCTCGATGATGGAATCTTTGTAAACCAAGATGTAAATATTTGTATTCACTTTCAATAACAAAAAATTAGTTGCGACTGACTTATATTTTCATTTCCATCTATTTTCATCTCTCTCAATGATATTGTCCTTCTCTCTCTCTCTCTCTCTCTCTCTCTCTCTCTTGAATGTTGGATGCCGTCGTTAGCCTATCCGCTACCCTTACCAAGGCAACCATCGCTTGGCCACCAACACAAGATAGCGTGCCTGTTTACTTGGCTATCCTCTACCCCTACCACGGCAACCATCGCCTGGCCGCCAGCACAAGACATTGTGCATATCTACTTGGCTATCCGCTACCCTTACCAAGGCAACCATCGCCTAGCCACCAACACAAGATAATATGCCTGTTGACTTGGCTATCCTGTACCCTTACCACGGCAACCATCGTCTGGCCACCAGCACAAAATTGAATAGAGTGCTCGTTAACTTGCCTACCTTTTTTCCTTAAGGGGGTAAGACTCCAGTCACATGACCACTTGGCCGTCCCATCATCCTCTCGTGCCACGTGGGAGGCAGGTCAAAGGTCACATCCCATTGACTCATTTCTTCCCTGCCTTGTGAAGTGTCTTGATTTCCTTCCGTCCCTTTCCCCATCGGAAAGAAACTCCCCATATAAGGCCATGACACCATTTCCGGTTTTCAGTCCGTTTGGTAATATGGATAAACACCAGGCTGATTTACCACACAAACTCACACACAAACACACAGACACATACAGACACAAAAACACACTCATATACACACAGTCACATACAGATACAGACACACACAGACACATACACAGACACAAACACAGACAAACACAACCTCGGTGTTATTCGTGTTAGCTACACACCAACCCTTTCAATGCCATGGACACCAAAATCTTCAAGACTTGCCTGTTTTTATACCAGATAAGTCATATTTCAGTGGACTGACAAATGCCAAAAGGCGTTAAATTTCAGTCCACTGAAATCTGATTCATCTGGTTTAAGATAAGTAAGAAGACGTTGATTTTAAAGATTTTGCATATTCAGTTCCGTTAAAATCGGACCCCGCTGTGTAAGGGTTAAGATTCAATGACAAGTTGTAGCCATATATTATAGACATCATTTTGTACACAGAAAAATTTATGATTTTAGAATCTCTCTAAAACCACAACCTTAAATAAACGTCACACGAGATACGCTTTTCACGTCTCATAAATTCAACATGAAATATATCAAGAAACAAATAGAAAATAGATTAATAGATAGATAAGTAGATATATAGACAGATAAATATATAGATAGTTAGATTGATAGATAGATATATAGATAGCTAGATAGATAGACTGATTGATAGGTTGATAGATAGATATAGATTGATAAATTGATAGATAGATGGATTGATAGGTTGATGGAGTCACGCCCATTGTACGCCCAATGTTTGTTTGTTACGACTCTGGATTTCCCCCGGACAAAGTACAGCAGGAGAAATTGAATACGACAGTTTGGGTAAACGACAAGAAACAGAGGTAAAAGAATTGACTAAAGATTCGTCCTACCTCAGGGGTTGGATCAAATAAATAATATTCCAGGCTATCATTGAAAGGTGCTGGTTGGGAATGATGTCTAACTGGTTGTGTCTGATGAGATAGCAAGGAAATAACAAACCCCCCTCCCCCCCCCTCCACCCCCCTGGTATGGTATCGTGGTGACACACCAGATCATGGCCAACGGCAATTTCTGTGCGGTCATCATTCTCTTTTCAAAATACATTATATCATTATGATACTAGTTTGTAGTAATACGTGGGTCAAGGACACAGAAAGGTCATGAGAAGTATTGGAGCAGATTTGAAAGCTACAGGGGAAGAACAATCAGAGTCACACGCTTCTGCTTTTTGAGAAAAAAACAAATTTTTCTAAATTTCAAAACACTCATTTTTTCATTGTAGTAGCTTAAAAAAACTACGAATAACTCTGGAACCTGATCTGTTTTAAAATTAATATTTGGAGGGGGAAACGTATTTGATATTATTAACTTATTAAGGCCAAAGCTCATAAAAAGAAGCAAACCCTTTAATCGTTCTTTCCCTGTAGCCATCATTAGTTTATTTCACATTTTTACACAAAGGAAAAACTGAAGAATGGAAAACACGATTACTGATATCTCAACCTAGTATTTATTTTCTTCCTGTAGCAGAAATTGAAATGATACCTACCCTTGCCTCATTAGAATTTCTTTTTTTTGCACAATGATTTTGTGGTTTTGTTATCGTTTCCCACCCCTCATTACCACATCTTGCAGTGTCAGTGTCAGGGCCCAGCTCGATGCCTACATGTAGTCACGAACGGAGCAATGGGACAAAATGTGATACGTCCCTGCAGCCAACCACAACCAACCACACCAAGGATTGAAATATAACAAGAATCTTCTCCTTGCTGTAAATAAGATCAATATTAATATATAATTGAACCTCGTTATACCGCCACCCGTTACACCATCATTCTCGCCTACCGCCAACATCTATTCGAGAACAATTTTGACTTGCGCATAATAACTACTTTTCGTAATACCACCTGTTGGTTATAAAAGACTGAATAATCAACAACACTGAAGATAACAAAACGTTATTTACGAGCAAGCAGAAACACAGCTTTACACTTTGACAGTCATTCCCCCAAGCACCCTGCACCTAACATCATCTCTGGTATCGTTCTCTCGATTACCGTAAAAAAAAATCTCATAATCTAACGATGACGAAGGTAGGAGGGCACAAAGAAGAGGGTATGATAAAGATGCTGCGTGAATGGTGATGGGGAGGTTAGTTAATGGGTTTATGTGTGTCAATATTTGTTATGTACCATATCTCTAATTAGTACATGTGTGAATGGGTTGATTAACATTGATGTGTAAGCAAATGAAAAACTGCCACTATTTGAGTACAATAAACATTTATTATTGTTATTATTAAAAAAATTAAGATACACACCGTCATTCTCGTTATACCGCCAACTGGCGGCATAACGAGGTTTAAGTGTATCAATTTCTTTTCAAAATATTCTAATAACAATAAATTCTATCAACGAGTGCATTGACCTTCACCTCTGTAAAAGGTCAAAATTTGTAGCCATCGTGTTTTAGTCTTAGCGTGAAAAAGACAATATCTACCGACGTATGAGGATAACAAGGTGATTAGTGGAAGGATTATAGAGTAGGAGTGTCCCGTTAACCCTTTCACAGCGAGATCAGATTCTAATCCAACCCTAAATATAAAAAATCTTGAAAATGTACTTGTTCTAAGTCCAGATAAATCAGATTTCAGTGAACTGACAGATGCCAAAAGCCTGAAATTCAGGGCTTCTGGCATAATATGTCAGTTAACTGAAATCTGATTTTTCTAGTATAAGAACAGGCTTAAGTATTCTTAGCATTGAAAGGGTTAATCACATAGCCGGGTAAAACGGTTGTTACTCTTTGTCCACTGTTGCTTTTACACGGCCAAATCCAATTTGACAGGCATGTTTGTACGCCAGTACAATTTGCGGTGGCCATGTCTGAGTGTCTGTCCCCGGTGATGGGACACGCGAACTTCCCATCTCTGACCTGGATGTCCTCAAGGGAGAGAATCGCACACAACGGGTTTTCTTCCCACCGGAAGTGCTCGAGCGGACATATTATTTGTCTATGATTTAGCTGGGGGGGGGGGGGGCGGTGGTGCCGGAAGTGAGCCTCTCCTTCAACCTATTTCGGTCTTCTCTTCGATACAAGACCAAGATCTTCAATGGCATAATCTCTTAGCTACGACAACAATGCTTCTTCTTCTTCTTTTTCTTGTTTCTTTTCTTCTTCTTCTTCTCCTCCTCTTCTTCCTCTGCATTCCTCCTCCTCCTCTTTTTCTTCTCCTCTCCCTCTGCATTCTTCTTTTCCATATTCTTTAATCACGGCAACACCCAAGATAGATGAAGAGGGGCGGGGGGGGGGAGGGGAGGGGGGGTATATCTAAATGTCTGTGATGCAAAAACATAACGCATCAAATCAAACACCAGACATTGAAGAGTCAATAACGGCAGTCCGACAACGATGTCAAAGTGAATGAACAACAATTGAACTGTGGCAGGTTTGGTCAATTTGACCGCAGCAAGGACAATTCACGATCTCTGCCCACTGGTCATTCCATGAGTGGACAGTGATGGGATGGAACAAACGAATGCATTGAAATAGAGAGGTATTACAGCTGCATTAAAATAACAAAAACAATTTGATTTGTTGTGCGTATGTATGCAAAACACCACTCGATCATTCAGCTTAATGATTATATTCATAAGCAGTCCAAAATGCAAAGCACCCTGCAACCTTAGCGTGCACACACACGTACACTAGTGCTTGGTGTGTGTGAGTACCTGACTGTCAGCCAAGGGCAGAATGCTTGGCATCTATAGTATAAACCCCTGGGTGTTTCATCTAACTACTCTGTCCATCTCCTTAAATCATACAACGGTCTCTGTCTCTATCATATCATATCATATCATATTTACAGAGCATATAGGCTGGAAGCCTTTAAAAGCCCTGGAGAAAGGGTCACAT
>JAUEKZ010185945.1:0-12667 GCA_031471865.1 Melibe leonina | reverse complement strand
CCCCCCCCCCCCCCCCCCCCCCCCCCCCCCCCCCACTCGGAGATCGTACTTAGTCACAGTATACTGACTCCGGGCCAACCAGTCTTAGCACTGTCCCCGGAACACCGAACGCTTGGCGCCACAGCTGTTCAATTGATGATGACTGGATAGGTCTCCTCATCTCACTTGACTTGTTGTATCAGCTGATCATTATCTTGAAAAACCTATTTTGCGATTTGTCGTCCAATTTCGCAACTCTGGTTCCCGTCGGATTGCGAAAGAAGGTAATGATAGGCGAGGTGAAAACGATGTCCGCAGGGAATCGACCGATTGGACAGAAAATGAATGAAATTTGTTTAAAATGAGTTTTTTTAATGAAAATTTTTATCCAAATGAAATTACAATACCGCAACATTACGTTTAATGTTATGGGTAGTGGCGAAATTTCGTTTTCTTGTGGGTTTTTATACACAATTATTGATCTTGTCATCTAGACTTTAAACATTTCCAGTAGCTTAACCCTTTTACAGCTTGGTGTTATTCTAACCCTATGAAAATAATATGCAAAATATTGAAAAGATACGTGTTTTTATACAAGATAAATCAGGTTTCAGTGAACTGATAGTAGGTATATGCGAAAAGCCTGATAATCAGCACCCAAAACTTTAACCCAATTTCATCTAAATCATATATTAACACGCTATGTATAATTTGTTTTGAAACATGTCTTGTACTTGTAGTGGTGTTAAATTCACTTCGCCTGTGGAATATTTTGGTGTCTTAAGCTTTGAGAAGAGTTAGTTTATCATTTCCATAAAAGTGGGAATTTCCCTGAAAATTTCACTGGATGTTTCTGGGATTTTTTTCCACAACTCTTTGAAATTACCATTTCCTATTAAATGTGCGCATTATTATAAGAGTAAACGTACACATAATCATAATGCGTAAATCGGTCAATTATAAATTACTGCAATAGATAAAGATACCGTAATGCTATAATTAAAATTACGTGTGTTTCTAGAAATAATTAGAAAGTATTGATTTCTCTACGACGTCATCATGTAAAATGCGCGTCGACAGAACTCTTCATCACTGCAAGTTTCTGTATCGATCGATTACGTTAATTATTTTATTGCACATTGGGGGAAAACACAGCATGTAATGATAGGCTTTCCCTGATTGGGGATGTCAGAATACCGGCTTCGTAGCTCAGTAGGTAGAGCGCCCGTCTGGGGAACCGGAAGGTCGATGGTTAGAATTCCAGCCCCGTCATTCCTGCATTACGCTTCTGTCCATCCATGCCCTCAGAATTTTAGGATCGGTGCCTAAGACTGGTTGGGCCGGTTTCAGTATACTGTGACTGGTTCAGATAGTCGAGTGAGCCCTCCGGTTATCTATGTGTGGCAGCACGGTAACTTGTCCAGAAAGAGAGCTCTGTCTTTGGTTTGACGTGTGTTATGTTTAAAGAAACGTTATACTGCCGTCACCCGACTTACCAAAGATGTCAGGTTCAGGTATGTACACACATTACAGACTGATAGACAAACAGACAGACAGAGAAAGGTGCGGAGAGAGTGAGGCAGAGATAAAAAAGAAAGAGAGGAAAGGAGAGAGATAGATAGAGAGAGATATATATTTATATGTAGAAAGAGATAGATAGATAGAGAGAGGGAGAGAGGGAGAAAGATAGATCGATAGATAGATAGAGAGATAGATATATAGAGAGAGATAGAGGGAGTGAGAGATAGAGAGTGAGAGAGATATATAAAGTGAGAGAGATAGATAGAGAGAGACTGAGAGAGATAGAGAGAGTGAGAGAGAGAGTGAGAGAGAGAGAGAGAGAGAGAGAGTGAGAAAGAGAGAGAGAGAGAGAGAGAGAGAGTGAGAAGTGAAAATAGCGGACAAAACGTTTATCCTGGAAATGGTATGCAATCACTTCTTTTTTTCTACAACCTGTATGACTTCATCTCTATTTATTCAAGAGCCGTATGGCCAATAAATGGCGCATGATTTATTATTTGCGTAGCATGTAGTTTTTTGTTATTGGTTTTTTAAGAACTCTATGTCTACCATACCACAACTCCCTCTCCACGCTTCCCCCCACCCCCACCCAATCATAACAAACAAAAAGAAAAAAAAGCGTTTAATAAAAATAGGCCTTTGGAAAGACAGAATTACTCATCATACCCGAAATATTCTGTAACACTAAACAAACTCTCGTCGTATTATTTCTCATTTTGACGCATCCAGGGATGGGTAAGGATTAGTCACGCTGGCACCCAAAACTTTCACCCAAATGTGTCTAAATCGTATCTTAACACACTATGTAGAACTCGTTTTTGAACAGGTCTTCTATCTAGTGGTGTTATTGACAGTCTAAACCATCTATAGAGGATATTGCACGAGTATCCTCGAGTGTCATTTATCGTGCGTGAGTTTTTATCAAACTTGTATCATATTAATAAGAGTTTCACGAGCAACAATGATGTTCTAGAAATTCACCCACTTGAAGTCTTCTTCACGTCACAAAGAGCTATCGTATAAGAATGGAAAATTCTAGATAGCTTTCTTGTGAGACTTCTTCTTCTTCAGTTTGTCCTGTGTGATGCAGGGTCGCTGCAGCGAATACAGTGTCTCCACGCGTTTCTATCAATGGTGTCATCCTCGGTCAGCTCCTTTTTCTTCATGCCAAGCCCGATCGTTTTCATCAAACTTCTTTTGGTCTGCCTCTCCTTCTCTTTCCATCCGTTGTCTGTCTAATTTTCATGGCCTTCTTTCCAACGTACTCATCTTTCCTTCTTACAACATGCCCAAACCATCTCAAGCTGCTTTCTCTCCACTTCTCTGCGATTGGCGCTACACCAAAAATCTAGCGGATTTTTTCATTTCTGACTTTATCCAGTCTTGTCAGGCCGATGCTCTATCACAACATTCTCATCTCTGTCACTTCAAGTTCCGGCTCCAGCCTAGCTGTCATAGGGAGTGTCTCCATTCCATTTCTTGTGAGACTAGCTTATGATATTTTGATACTTAGAGCTATACTCTGCCAACTCGAGTCAGTCAGTTAATAGGAAGAAAGACTTAAAAGGAGAGATAATGATGGCGCTTATTTGACCATAAGCGTTGAAAGTGCCTTAAACTAAAAAAAACCAACAACAACAAAAAACCAAAGAAATAATAACGCCAGACTGTAGATTCCTAAGGATAATTCTTTATTCATTCACTTATTGAATTAAGCCTTGAATCCCCCATGGGGCGTAGGCTATCGATGACGGCTCTGCATCCGCTCCTGTCCTGTGCCATCTTCTTTAGTGCTATCCAGGAGTGTCCAATCTTTGCCATCAGCATCAAGATCCCTTCTCCAAGTATCCTTTCATCTTCATCGTTTCCTTCCTCCCCGAGGGTTCCAGTCAAGAGCCTGTATTTTTTTCTATGTAGGTAGCTGGTCTTCTAAGGCTGTGACCTATCCCTCTTTTTTCACAGTCAGTCAGCTGATCCTTTGTAGGACGTTGCTTCTCGAACCATCTGACGAAACACGGAATGATCTCTTGCCAGTCTACTTGCTTCTGTTTTGTTGTCATTCCCAAACCAGTCATTTATGGTATGTTCCCATCTTCTTGTTGGTCTTCCTCTTCCTCTTTTGCCCTCCATTTTTGCCTCCAGAGTATGACTTCTTTTTTCCACTCTATCTAAAATATAATATCCCTCATCGCTCCACTTGCAACCTGCGTTGAGTTGATCCGATACTTCGCTTTAGATGGACGAGCCACAAAACAATAGGTGATAAACTGATCAGGATTCCAGGAAAGACAGTCAACATTTGTTTACCTGCAAACACTGCATTGTTTTTGGTGCAAAATATCATTTTTGACTTCTCGTGCTTGCCTTGTCTCATACCCTTTCCTCTCTGTTTTAACGTATCTCTCCATCTCTCATCCCCCCTCTCTCTCTCACTCCCGTCTATCTTTTTTTCTCTCTCTCCCTCTCTTCCTCTTTATCCTTCTCTCTCCCTCTCTCTCTCCCTCTCTCTCCTTCTCTTTACCTCTCCCTCCCTCTCTCTCCCTCTCATGCCGCCTTTCTCTTTACCTCTCTCTGCCTCTCTCTCCCTCTCATGCCGCCTTTCTCTTTTCCCTCTCTCACCCTCTCTCTTTTCTCTCTCATTCTCAACCCTCTATCCTTCTCCCCCTCGTTACCTTTTATCACACGACGCCTGAAAAATAACTACACGTCCTGGTTGAAGCTGAAACCATCCAGCCTATTTATGTTGGGACGTCAAGCCCATCTCGAATCCATCCACTTCGTCCCGAGACCTGCATTGCTTGCGTCAAAGTAGAGCGGGTTGTTGGCTTGCCGCCCACAATGACTACCCGGTCACGATGCTTGACGGCGGTTTCCGATCAGTACAAAGTTGTAACGAAACGTTCCGTTATTGGGTGAAAAGTTGGAATGGGGAGGCATGAACCCCAAACGAACCTACCGATGACTACAGTGGTTTGAGTCTGTGTGCGTACGTGATATGCTTCAGGCAGTGAAAATGTGTAGGAAGTAGGGATGGGAAAAGAAAGATAGGAATATGTGTATCAACGAACAATTGGGTGGGAAAAAATGAAGGTCAAGAAACAAAAGTAAAAAAACAACCCAAAAACGAGAAAAGACAGCAAATTACAACAGCATTTGTTTTAACATTTTGAAAATAGGAGGTCAAGAAAAAAAAATAGAGAAGAGAACGCAAACATACAACCAAGTGTTTTTAAAATTAAAAAATAAATGGAGGTCAAGAGAAAAAAGGGGGTGGGGGTGGGGTGGTGGAGGGACTATCAGAACAGGAATATGTATGAAAATGGTCGATGAGTATAAAGGTTTAAGCAGTGCAGACAAAGAAAAAAACCCCACAAAAAAAAAACAACCCAACAAAGCTTAAGAGATAATCGTTTTAAAGAATGGAGGGTGAAAGTGCTCCTAGTGTATAGAGTATATTTAAGTACAGAGCTCTTAAGAAACAATGTGGAAAAAAAAAAGTGAAGAACGTTGAGCCTTCACTTTGCTCCTACTCCTATGTTGGGCCCGTATGAGGCTGATCATGCAGGATGATGCTGATAATGATGCTGATGAAAATGAGGATGATGATGATCATGGTATAATTAAGTACACGTCCAAGAAGGGAGGTTGAGATATAATGAGATTGGCTGTTTGCCTTCGTCAAAAGTTATCCTCCTCCTCCTCCTCATTATCATCATCATCGTTGTCATCATCATCCCTATCAGCATCATCATCATTATCATCATAATCAGTGTAATGATAATAATAATAATAATGATAATAATAATGATGATGATAATAATAATAATAATTATCCTCATCATCGTCGTCGTCATTGTCGTCGACGACGTCATAATCACCATCATCATTCACTGCTCTTAACTACAGATACCATGATCGTAATCGTTATCTAACGGGTTAACACCAGTTATTAATTTCTACGGTGAACAAACATTTTAATGAAGTGGACTCATTAATCACATAGCTACGCAAGCCGTCAAGGTACGCAGCTTCCCACTCCGAATGAGTACGTGAATGAAGACGAGAGCAGCTAGCCAACGGCTCTCCACTCTCCAGTGTTTCCCGTCCACAAATAGACACGGATACTCCGCTTTGACTTAACCCTTTGACTGCTAAGGTTATTTCTCAAACTGCTAACTACAAACATCCAAATCTTTAAGATTCGCCTGTTCTTAAACGTACCAGATCAATAAGATTTCAGTTGACAGACATATGCCAAAAGTCTGAATTTCAGGCTTTTGGTATACGTCAGTCCATTGAAATCTTTTTTCTTAAGTTGAGGAACACGTGAATCTTGAATATTTTGTATTTTCTGACTGACAAGAATCGGACCTGGCTGTGAAAGGGTTAAATCATCATTATACAAGACAGCGAATCGTAGCTGGCGTCCAGTCGAGTATCCGTTGTGACGTCACACAAGGCATTATCTTCCCAGGAAGCAACCTCAGATCTTGGTGAGGGTGGAAGAAATCTAATGTTGTATTAATCCATTTACTTCTACCCACTCAATCCGCCCGCGCTGAAATACTGAAAAACACGGACGACGCGCAAAAGCTCTGACAATCCTCTTCTGTAAAGGGAGTTAATTTTAGCTGTCGTGGTTACATCTTGACGCAAGGATAGTTATTGTAGTAGTGATTTATGGGCTAACTAAGGGGTTCTTCCAATCAATGCTGACTTTGTTTTGTCTTCGAGTGAGATCCCTTATGTTATTGATTACTTCCCATTTTAATTTTCAGAGGGATACATAACTTAAGATCTCTACAGATAACGTTGCTAAAGACAACAAATCGGTGTCATGAAGCTGAATTGATTCTATCTATGGATATGTTTCTTCTTCTTCCTCCTCTTCTTCTTCTTCTTCTTCTTCTTTCTCCTCTTTTTCTTCTTCTTCTTCTTCTTCTTCTTCCTCCTCTTTTTCTTCTTCTTCTTTTTCTTCTTCTTCTTCTTCTTCTTCTTCTTCTTCTTCTTTCTCTTTTTCTTCTTCTTCTTCTTCTTTTTCTTCTTCTTCTTCTTCTTCTTCTTCTTCTTCTTCTTCTTCGTCTTCTTCTTCTTTTTCCTCATTGTTTAGGTGTATGCCCGTAAGTTCGAGGATCTGCGCACAGTTTACATGTCAAACTTTATCACCTTCAGTTTTTACTTTCTCACGTTCACAGTCACCGACCTCTCACACCAACTTTACTCATGGCCCAGTGTTGATTAAAGCGCTGCAACATGTTGAATGATGTTTAAATAAAACTATAGGCGAGACACGATCACAGATTTTATTTCATAGTCAATCAGCTCGCCTGCAAGCTGTCTTTGATTAAAAAAACAACCAAACAACCGGATCAACGTCAACGCTATGTACGTCATTTTACCAGAGAGAAATTTGTTTACATTACTGCTATTAAAATAGTGCAAACCCATTAGTTAACGGCAAAAAAAACAATCTTGCCCCCCAAAATAGCTGTAGTATTGATTGATTTTGGTTAGTTGGTTGGTTGGTTGGTTAGTTGGTTGGTTAGTTGGTTGGTGGGTTGATTGGTTAGTTGGTTAGATGGTGGGTTGGTGGGTTGATTGGTTAGTTGGTTAGATGGTGGGTTGGTGGGTTGGTGGGTTGGTGGGTTGATTGTTTAGTTGGTTGGTTGGTTGAATGCCTGTTGAACACCATCTTTAACACAATGTAGGTCATATCAAAGTCGAAGCTCTCCCGGCGAGTTGACGTGCTGCCACACAGAGATAAAACGAAGGTGAAACACGGGGCTTTGAGGGGCCTGTAAGTAGAGGTTCTGTTGTGTCTTTGTTCTGTACAAGTGGCCTGTCAACGACTCGCCTTGTTTCACCTTTGATACCCACTGGCTTACCCTCCCCCCCTCCCATTATTTTAACATCGATAAAATGGAGGGCTTAATAGAATGGCAATGATCATCATCCCATACTATATTAAGATAAGTGTTTTTTTTAAAGAAGCCACGCTCACGAAAACACAATCTAACAGTATCTACTTATATACCCCTTCACAACAGGGTCTGATTCTAACGGACCCGAAAGAAGTGAAAATCTTCAAAATGTACATGTTCTTACACCGGATAAATCAGCTTCATGCTTTTGGCATATATGTCAGTCCACTAAAATCTGATTTATTTGATATAAGAAAATATACAAATCTTGAAGATTTTGCGTACTCTGGGTTAGAGATCTCGTCGTGAAAGGGTTAATATAATATATTGATCATAGAGCATCATTGGTTATATTTATTCATACAAGTAAGGCTCGTGGGATTGTTTCTCTATTATACAATACGAATTCAAATTTAACTAAAATGTTTCAAAATATATTATGTCGTAATCTCGGTCATCAAAATGAAATCCCCCGTCTCTTTCCAACCATTCCTTAAAGCCATGACTCATAAACATTATCATTATGAAGGAAAACATCACTCCAACACAAGAAAAGCAGATTCCATTGGCGTTTATTGTCTAAGGCACCGGGAAAACCCGTGTGGTTGGCCAAGCGAGACAAAATAAATATTAAATTATCTGTGCCTCAGTGGAAAGATAGAGAGGGAGGGAGAGAGAGAGGAAGGGAGATGGAGTAAGGGAGCGATATATATATATATATATAGAAAGAGAGTGTGTGTGAGAGAGAGAGAGGGGGAGGGAGGGAGGGAGAGACAGAGAGATAGTGTGTGTGAGATAGAGAGGAGCAGGGGGGTTGGAAAGAGAGAACTGGGAGAGAGACCTGCTCCTCCCTGTGAGTGAACCCATTGATCTTGCTCTCCTCGTCCTGACTGACATTTTACCAGTGTACACGTCACAATGCCATTACGTCAACGTTGCCAATGAAACTCCTGTTCTAAAAATAGCAGCCATGTATTTAGTCGCAGAAACGGTGGCGTGATTGGAGGTAGGGCGAGAGAGAGAGAGGGAGAGAGATAAAGAGGAACCAGGAACCAGACAAGAAAGAGGAAGAAATATGTCACACGCGAGTGAGAGCTTCTCGATCGTGCTATATAACCGGCGAGTTGAACGAGAGTTGTAAACAGTATTCGCTTCGGCACAAACTATAAACGAGAATTACAAGACAAAAAAACCCCAAAATTTTACTGTGATTATATTGTTAATCTGGTTTTTACATTTCTAATTCTAAACTAAACCCGGGATATAATATCAAATCAAGGCGGACTTTAAACAGAAAAAATTCAATTCATCATTAAAATCAAATTGATGCCAGCCAGGATCGACACAGACAGCATGTATTGCCTAGGTGGTGAATCCGTTTTGGGGACGGGTTCAACCTCTGCTCCAGGGTCCAGATCCAATTCCTGGAAAAACCGGTACAGAGGCAGCCTCAAACGAGAGAAACGCCACAGCAATCTCATTCGTACCAACAGCGCTAGTACGCCAGACTGCTCAGCAGATATTGCACAAAATTTGAAAAGAAAATCCCTACCGAACAAAGACTGTCCTCTATGCACCGTCCGCTCCTTCAAAACGACTTCAAAAGGGATCGTCAACTCTGGTAGCTTCAATAAATCATTGAGCTATAACAGTCTGTTCTCGTCTGGGAGTTTGGCTGTGAACAGTGGCGATAGCTGCGGAAATATCCCTGCCCGGAGCACGTCCATGGACCGTCTCCTACGGGGCAGCGAGTCCTCCAGCGACTGTTCCCAGACCACGACGTTCTCTGGTGGTGTCCTCAACGTGTCCTACTTCAGAACGCTGGTCCTGGGCGCTCCAGGAGTCGGCAAGTCTTCCCTGGTCCGCCACCTCACACGCTCAGAATCCGTGGCTTCCAATACAGCAGGTCAGTGTCATTGTATTTTATGTTAGACCCATATGGGGAAACCACAGACATTATTACATCTTTGGTGGAAACATTTCTGATCATGAGCTCAAACGGATGAGTACAATTATAATGATCTATTAATATTTTCGTTATAATTTTGTTTCTTGCGTCTGTTCCGAGGAAGGCCTTAGGCCGAAATGTTAACGTCCTTTGTCTTTGTCTCTTTTATGCCTGTTACTTATTAACTTTCTCTTCATTACTCTAGATTGTGTGTTGAATGATTAGTCGTTGCCTCTGTTAAGCGCCATTTTAAATACATTTTAGGTCACATCAAAGGCGGAGCTTTTAGACGTTAACATGCTGCCACACAGATATAAAGAGAGAGAGAGAGAGCTCGAATATCTCAGCACTCACAGAATACTGGCACTTAGGCAACCAGTATTAGCACAGTTCCACTAATGCATACCGCCTGACAGGACAGCTGTAGATAACGATTTTTAGGTATTTGAAATTTTGACCTATTTATATTGAGCCAACAGAATCGGCTCGATTAATTAACGGCACAATTTTGACTTGATCATTAACTGCATGGCAGAAAGCAATTAAATAACCTTCACCCATTCTTCTCCGTGGCGGTATATGGAAAGTGCACCAAGTCCTTATGTTCTACTGTTCTTTGTCATAACGTTTTACGTTGTTCACCTTTCCTTTGTCCACTTGGAGTCCGATTCGAAGCAACATCAAACAGGTCATTCGTTTTTATAGATTATCCTTACAACTGTCTTTCGTTAAGGGGGCCGATCTCACTGAGCGAGATTACCAGACTGATTTCTAAGTTGGCTCAATTTCGGCTCGTAGTGATTGTTTTCGATTTCATAAGTGCTCGTAACATTCAATGAGATCCTTGAGCTAAGTTTAGTATTTAGACACGGACTTAATCCTAGCCTCGAGATATCAAATCGTCCCAAAGCTCTGTTACCAGTATGCTTACCCCCCCCCCCTTCTCCAACACCCCCTTCCCCTTAACCATGTTAATTACCGCGTTCATATACCAGATAAATGAGATTTATCAAGCTTTATGTGTATGTCAGTTCAATGAAATCTTATTGATCTGGTATATGAACAAGCAAATCTTGATGATTTAATGTATCTTGTTAGTCGTTTGAGAAATAGCATTAGCAGTGAAAGGTTTAAAAAAGTTATTTCTGTACTCCTTTATTCGTTTGACACAAACACATTACTACAATATGTTATTTGGCGGGTATTGTCATAATTCCAAGAATATCGTATATAAGTTATCTGTTACAAAAGGTTATCAAACATACGATATCAAAATCAATATAATCACGAAAGGGTAACATTTGAGGATTCCTGTGATAAAACATCATTGTCTTAATCAATTGTGAACATATAGAGCCAATAATGAGTTGCCTTCAGGTCTAGTCGATCCTATATCATATCACGACACGGCTAGAATTACTCCATTCACTTTCTGTTGTGACAATGGTTTGACATGACGTAATGTCGAACGAGTCGAGTGACGACAACGCGGCAACACGTAACGGGCTCACTTCCTTGAAATCGGACACCTTTGGCATTCAACATTCAGCGTTTCTACGTAGATAGATGTCATTATTTTATAATCCATCAGGATACAGTTAGATATCGTCAACAGAAGAAAATTAACCCCTTACATACGTCATCAAATTGCGTGGAGTTTTTTGCAGATTGTTCAAAAGCCTGAGATCTTTAATTTTGACAAATTTTTAAGTCCAGCAACATTGGGTAAGACCAGTGACTAGATGGGTTGTGGAACGGTTAAATGTATCGGTTATTGGCAATAGTCAAGCAACATTGGGCAAGGTCAGTAACTAGATGGGTGAGGATGATGATTGTTCTGTAGTACCGATGTAGGCAGAGTGCGATATTTGTGGTCCGTAATAAGAAACTAAGGTCCGGTTTCATGACGCAAGACCAAAGCTTAGTCCGAGACTGTGTTGTAAATTTGGCACGATTTCGGTACGTAGTGAATTGTTTTTAATTTTTTGAGTGGTCAAAATATTCAAAGGGAGCCTAAATTGAGCTAAATTTAGAACTTGGCCTCGGACTAAAATCTAGTATTGCGTCATGAAAGCGGCTTTACACAATTTCATTATCATCACTTGTCGGAGATGACTGTGTGGGGTGTGTTAATTTGGAGGTCCCGCTGGCATTTAACAACGTCGTCTCTGGATCAAGAGGTAAAGGATAGAGATGAAGAGGTAGAATGAGATACCCTGGAATTGATAAAAGAAAGACAGAAGGAAAGAAATAGGGAAGAAAGAGCAAAAGTAAGAAAAGAACAAAGAAACAAGCACTTCGGGAGAGAAGATGTGCTTAGAAAACAACGAAGGGGAAAAGAGGGCAAGAATGGTTAGAGGCAAAACAGTTGTTAATGAAATGCTATTATTTATCAGTCAGATCGGACAATGAGCTATCTACAAGCTAGTGTATTGTTAAAGAGGGTATTGATTGTTAAAGAAATGAATATAATGAAATCAGAACAGGGGGGAATTGATGCTTACACACGATAGTGAGTGTGTGCGACGCCAGAGTTAGAAAAGTTTGACAAATATTGATATTGTGGGTAATTTTAGCGCAAAGCTATGAATTCTGAAGTATCGATTTTAACTCATTGCCCTGTACTTAGTCTCTCTCTCTCTCTCTCTCCCTCCCTCTCTCTCTCTCTCTCTCTTTATATATATATACATATATCTATATATAGTTCATGGGGCTGGTTGTTTTATGGAAACGAGGCCAACATCAAGCTCTATTATAATTCTGAAACAACACGTAGCTAGCTAGATGCCGGGAGCTTTATGTCGTTTTGTGACACAATCTATGTTCTATGTTTGTCACACTAAGTACCATCCGTTACCGAAGTAGTAACTGCACCTTACTCTCACACGGTCAATACAGCTTTGTGCTTTTAGAAACACTAGACTAACTTACCATGCGATTAAATTGTTGCTCGTGGGAAGGATGTTTTATTTAAAAAAAAGAAAATAAGAACTTTGTTAAGAATTCCATCATCACTACACAAACGTTTAATAAGTACGGGAACTTAGGAGTGCTAAATTGAACAATTTATTATTTTTATAGAACTATTAGCTTGCATTGTTGGGTTTTTGGTTCTATTATTTCATTGCTAGCTAAGGGAATGCTCCTAGAAATAGTTATATATATATATATATATAATAGTGCCCCTGCTCTCTTTGCCACTTTCTCTTTCTCTCCTTCCACCATCCATCTATATCTATCTATCTATCTATCTATCTATCTATCTATCTATCTATCTATCTATCTATCTATCTATCTA
>JAUEKZ010185944.1:2649-25965 GCA_031471865.1 Melibe leonina | reverse complement strand
AAATGGACCTAGGCAAGAAGGAATGGCCATAACGATTAGTCCTGACCTTTGGCATCCTATATTTAAGCAGTGCCCTTTGATTCTTTTAACAGATTAAAAAAACCCTTAGAATTTTTATAGCATTGCAGCTGTTTAATTCTAAAAAAAGATACGTCCTTTAGAGTAAATTAGAGCCTAATAGCCCATGGAGCCAGAACTTATCCCACTTTCTGTAGCCTGAAACTAACAAATCACAATGGTTGTCACCCTCTATGTAGGACGCTGGTCTATCGTAGATTACTTTCCCAAACCCAAATTGTGGATTGGTACTCATTTTACTCCTTGGTAGGGTGAGAAAATTGTTTCCCCCCCCCAGGTTCTGTGCTGTGTCACTACCATTTTGGCCTCTGGACATTGTTATTTTTTCAGGGGTTCCAAGGAGGTGCCACAACATTTCTTGGTCCAAACAAAGGGGATGATTATCCAGTTGTGCCAAAAACAGGTCAGTTTGGGCTACAATTGAGGCCAGACTAAGTTACAAGTGTATCTGTACTCATGCCGTTAAGAAAGCCCTTGATTTTCATGTTTTATTTATATTTTTTCATGATCAATTTGGTATTTTTAAGTATATAGATGAAATTCAAAAAATATTTTTTTGAAAATTTACCTAACAGGTTTGACCAACCATGTCTTCTTTCCAAATCTTTTGAAATCAAAATATAAATTTATTGTTGGTATTCTTTTTCAATCCTTGTTACTATTACTATGACCATGTTGATACTGAAAGAAGGATATTGATATACCTACAATGCTTTTTTAATTGACAAAGGAAAAATATTATTCCATTGTGACTGAAAAGCTTATTAACCCTCTCACTGCGAGGACCAGTTATAATCAAATTGAATTTGCAAAATCTTGAAAAATACTGTGTTATTACACCAGATAAATCAGATTTCAGTAGACTGACATATGCCAAAAGCAACTTTCGGATAACGACATCGCTCGGGACCATAAAATTATGTCGTTATTCGGAAATGTCGTTATTTAGAAGTTTCCAAGATGGCGGACATTTGGGTGTGGTAAATCTACTGTCAATGAAACCATGTGTTGTGCTGGTTGTCTCTCTCTCTCCAGTCTCTGATATGTTAAAATGTGTTTTCCTGGTGCTTATTTCATTATTGTTATGATTATGATTGTCAATGTCTCGCTATAATGCCATGTCCCTCTGTAGTTTATTCGGGCTTGGGACGGGTATGAGTATGAGTGCAGCTGAATTATCAACAAAGGAGTAATACAGCAGAACACATGGGTGGTTATTTAACAAAATAAAGCGATTTCATTGGCTGATTGATAAAGCGATCTGATTGGCTATGACTAGTCTTTTCTAGAAGATCTTATTGGACTGGAAAAACAGCAAATTATTGGCTAAGACACAGGGTCAAACGCCAACAGTTGCAACCTCGATGTCGTTATCCAGCGGTTTTACTAGAAATGTATGTCACTATTTAGAGGCTTTTATTACTAATGTTATATAGCAAAAAAATCGGGACCAGAGGCCTATGTCGTTATCCAGAGAATGTCGCTATTAAGAGATGTCATTATCTGGAAGTTGCAAGGTGATCCGACTACAACCAATTTATTTATTTGGTTTTTTACCTGTTGTCATATCTTTTCATTCAACATGTGGATTTCTAATATTCTTGATGAATCAGAAAATTTTGATGATTTTGAATAGACTGTATGCATTTGACATCAAAATGACAACATGTCCGCAACCAAGGGAGTAGTGTTCACCTTCCCCCCCCCTCCCTATAACACAAATGTGTGTGTGTGTTAGTACAGTGCGGCCATTGTTGTAAGTATTTTGACTCAACGCATACAGTCTATTTAGTTATTCCATTGACTTGTGGTCAAGTCGATCACAATTCATGCATAATGAATCCATCATGATTTTTGGGGCTTTTTTTCCAGGTTCAGTGTTGATTTTTCAACATAACATGCTCCATGAAGGATCAATTTTGAAGACGGGAAGAAAGTACACAGTCAGGACGGATATCATGTATGAACGGAGAGATGGGGAAAAGGAGTGTGAATAGGATGGCGTTGTGACTGTACATTGTTCATATTATATTCTGGAGACAACTGCAATGTTTGTGTATCCTCATTGTCATGCCGTATATTTGTCATTACGGTTTTGTGACAATTGAAAAAACCTTAAAATGTGCCTCAAATTTACTAAGAAATTTGCAATTATTTGACAAAATTTGACAAATTTGCATTTTTAACTCGATAGAAAATATTTTCGTTTCTTAAAAAATTTTAGGGGGTTGTAAAGTAGAATAAGAAAATTTCAATCAGTTCTTACCATCACCCCAGGGATTGCTTGTCAGATGAAAGATTGAGTTCACAATGCTAATTTGGGCAGAGACTTGCTTTAAAACAAAACAAACAAAAAAAAACTCTCATCTGTCCCTGATTTGTTTTATACCAGCGTAAAATATAAATATACTTGTATACTTGTGTGTGACCTATTCATGTGATTTTGGGGGGAAAAGGTTATATTTCAACAGGCATTTAAATGACCAAAAAAAACATGATATGGTTGATGTTTCAGCTTTTGGTTAAAAAGAGCATGAAACTGGCAACAGCAAGAAAGAAATGGTGAATGTTCTGTCGTCATCCCCCCCCCCCCCCCCATGCCACACACATCCAAGCGTAGAATAATACCCAGACTTGGTCATTTGCCATCAAAGCTTGATTAATTGTTTGTACATACACTGCCACCCGTTATAATGGATCTAAAAAATAGTTTGTTATTTCACCTTTCTTACCTTATTGATATTGTCCTATTTTCGTTGTATTGCCATTCTCCTCAACTTTATGCTTTCCTCAGACTTAAGGGGAATAACGAAGTTTAAGTGTAGGACTAGTGCTGGGAAAGCTTAGCTAATCCTGTGAGCATCATTAGGGAAGTGAAAGGTCAAAGTATATTGGATTCCATTCACACTAAATTAGTTTTTTCAATAAAAAAAGAGGTTAAGACCATTGCTTATGTAAGGTGACTAGCTGATAAGTCTGGAAGATTTATGATGGGTTAAAATAAAAATCAAATCAAATATGAGAACATCAAAAAATTAACAAAAAATAATGTTCACCAGCCCAAGTTTGGCAAAATTTGCATTGTAACTTGCTAGATAAAGTGCACAGTTTGCAGCAGAAAATTTGCATTTACATTTACAGCTGCAAAAAACTGCGACGACAAGAAGATTTGAAAAAAAAATTAATATCTACTCAGAATTATGTTCGCATGCCGATTTTTATCATTGCAGTGTAATAAATAAAAAATTGGAGGTAGTGTGCATTAAGTTTGTGACTAACCATTTTGAAACTGCGGATTCTTATTTCAATTTCATTACTTTTTGTTCTATTTTCATTACATTCCTGGAATATCTATTCCATTTTGTTTGAATTTGTAATATTTCTATTTGCAAAATGTGACCCTTTTTCCAGGGCTTTTAAAAGCTTCCAGCCTATATGCTCTGTAAATATGCTCTGTAAATAAAAGAATAGAATAACATAAAGTCTTTTTCAGGATGTAATCAAACCTTGTTACATTGTCACACGTGTGGAAAGCATAAAGTTGGCAATCTCTTGGCTGGGACTATTTGTTATATCAGGGTATCTCTTTGTATAGAATGTAAACACTCCCGAGCTATTTGATGACCGTGTCGTCTAATCCATGGACATAACTCCAGGAACAATTGACATTCTTCAAACAGGAAACATTCATTCATCCATTCATCATTGAGGAAGGATTTTGTTATGAATATGAATGTGTAAAATAGTCGGTGGAGAGTAAGCACTGGAAAGAACAAGAAATGAGTCAAAAATGAAATAATATGCGGTGCAGGGGAGCGATGGCTAAGTCGGTAAGCTGGTAGTCTTGTGCTGTCAATGTGGTGATGGGTGGGTGCCGTAGTAGCAGGGTACCGGATCCGATTCCTGCCCAGGTTAATTTAATGTTTCTCTGTTTTTCCATTTTTCTGCTGTCTTTGGCTTTCTGCACTGCATGTTTCGACTCATTTCTTGTTGTAAATGTGATGTTTTTGAGAGTGGTGTACAGATATAACTCAACTAAAGTCTTTCAACAGTAATGATCAAGATTATCATTATCTGCATAATTTTGAATAATTGTTCATCAAATGATTATCGCTGATATTTCTGCTGGTTCTTTTTCTTTTCTTTTCTTTTTCTTTTCTTTTAAAAAAATTAAAAATTTCATTTTCCAGCCCTCCTTGTTGAATTGTGAAAGTAAAGTTTGCTGTTCCAAGTGGCCATTTAACTTTGTCCTTGTAATTGGAACTGTTCTTTTCTATGACTGTGATATCAACCCTTAAACCTCACAACGAGGTCTGAACTGAAATATGCAAAATCTTGAAAATGTATATGTTCTTATACCAGATATCACTGAAATCTGATTTATCTGGTACAAGAACAGGCAAGTTAAAGATGTTTGCGTCCTTAGCATTGAAAGGGTTAAAACATTGGATTTATAAGGGAGCTTAAGAAATACTGACCACATCACTTTGAATCTTGAATAAGAACCGTTGGATTTGGAAGCCATCATTTTTTATAATTCAATTTATTATATGTGTATCTGTTTGTTCATTTAATTTCTGTTTTGTATGTATGTACTGCTTTTTGCTCGTCTGAAATTTGAAAGAGTTTGCAATTTTTTATTGATGCTTCTCATTCCAATGTCTGTTCTTTTTTATCAAAACTTATTGATTGTTGGCAATCTTTCTTCATAAGTGATTATGGATTTGAAGGACATTTCATAAAGATTATATGATATATTTAGCATTTATATTTCTCTTGGTTATTACTGCATAATGTATTAAACTATTTAAAAATTAATGTTTGCATCTCTTCAAAATGTATGTTGACGTCTATATATATATATCTCTTACTCCCTCTCTCTCTCACTCAGTCCCTCTGTCTCTCTCTCTCACTCTCTCTGTCTCTCTCCCTCTCTCTGTCTCTCTTTCTCACTCTCTCTCACTCACTCTCTCTCACTCACTCTCTTTCTCTCTCCCCTCTCTCTCTCGCCCCCATCTCTCTGTGAAACATCCCTGGCAGGGTCAAAGTCTGGTTATTCTTTTAACTAGCCTATCATCTTATTTTCCCCTGGGCGCTTATATGACCATAGCAGTTGCAAGTGCCCTAAAACTCTCAACAAACAAACAAACAAACAAGCCCCCATCTCCCTCTCCCACTCTCTCTCTCTCATTCTCTCTCTCTTCCCCCCTCCTCTTGCTCTTTGACAACATCCCCGCAACCAAGTGAGTAGTGTTAATCTTTTTCCCCCTCCCAATGACACCATTAAACATGTATGTGTTTGCACAGTGCGATTATTGTTGTGAGTATATTATATTGACTCAACGCGTACAGTCTAAGTGTTCTGAGTAGTCTAGTGTTCATTCAGATCACTTTGGGTACAGTCAATACGAAATATTGGAGATTTTTAAAAAGTGCAAAAGCTCGGTGTAGGCAATCATTAGTTTTAATCCTTTCATCTCAAACGGCTAACTATTGAAACACAAAAGTCTTTAAAAAATGTCTGAACATTTTTCATATTATTTCAGAAAGTTAAAATCAGACCCCGTTGTGAATGGGTTAAGGTTAAGGTCAAAGGTTATATGTAGCAGTACAGTTGTTGCTAGGCATGGGCAATTGTCGATAGAAAAAATATCGAGTATTCCATCAATTGATATCGATATCATTATGGAAAAAAAAAAGAAAGGAAGAAAGACGACTTTAACAAGTGTTACAAAAACATTGTCCCTTACTTTAGAAAATTAATAACCGGGGTTCTAAAGCCTTTTTTTTTTTTTTAAATATATCATTTTTCAGACCACAATACATGAACGATAGTCGGCAAGCCTAACTGATACATAACACTCCATATCTTGGTATCTACCTAATTAATGATATACATTTTTTTTATGTTTTCGGTAAAAAAAAAACTAGATCTATATACTAATGAAAAATTGACATTTTATCAATAATGCCTTTTTATGATCTTAATTTTTCGAGTTTCAATTTGTATCATGTATCCCAAAATCTCGATAAATTTCGATAGTAACGATGTTTATTTCGATTTTCGCTCATGTCATTTGCCAAGTAAAAGTTATTTCCTACTTTCGTTATCACCATCACCATGATTATCAGTATACAGTACTTAAACAAGACACATTTGCAACCTTCGTACTTCGTAGACCCAAGAGACCGGATACTATGCCTGTGACTAAATGAAATGACCAAAGCTATTCCTATCTCTGATAAGAGCAAGGGAATGCGGGAATGGTCCTTCGACATATTTTGCGCTTCCGAGGAGGTGTGTCTAGTGTGTGCAGATCAAAAGGACAGAGCCAGTTTGCAGACGTAGCCAGCATTTCATACAACATGGCACTCTTTGACCGCAACAAAAACCTATTTGTTGGGGAAGAGCTAACAAAAATGTATGCACAATTCAGGCCAACATATTCTCAAAAGGTTTATGAAACAATATTCAAATTTTGTGAGGAAAACTCCCCAGTAGGGGTAAAAGAACTGGCTGTGGATGTGGGCTGTGGTCCAGGACTGAGTTCTTTACCGCTTTTGGAATACTTTGAACAGGTGAATATTAATATTACCATAGAGAGACAGTAGCACATTGTAGCAAAGGGCGTCCTAGATACGGATGAAATTTTTATTTTCTTCTAATTTTACACAACAGGTTCATACAGATAACATAGCTAGGTCTAGACTAGTACATCTTATATATTCAATAACTGTACCAAATGGATTTAGGGGCGCTTTCTTGTTTGGATGTACCATGCTGCTGCCCTCTTGTATAGAACGCTCGGGCAGGCGGTTGATGGGCACCTCTGGTGGTCACTTCTTCTGCTTCTCCTCTTTTGGCTTTACCTGTCATGTTACTTTTTCCAGCAATCTCTCCAGTGCTCCCTTAACTCATACACACACAGCTGTTTTGTGTCTGTTAGCTCAGTCTTGGTCCTACAAACTGTTCGGACAGACTTATGATCATCCCCCATGTTTAATGTATGGTACCTAACTACAGGGTCACTTGCTATCTAGAAGGACTGAGTACTTTTGTACATAAAGTGTGGTAGATTATCCTGGGTCTCCCAGATTTTGACAGAAAATGAAAATGTAAACGAGACACTGTTTACTATAATCTATTTATATTGATGGAATAACCACAGGTGGTTGGAGTGGATGTGAGTGAGAAACAGATAGCCAATGCCCCAGCCAATGTGTCGAATCTTTCCTTCCACGTGTCGGCTGCCGAGAGTCTTCCTTTCATCAAGAACCAAAGCGTTGATTTGATCACTGTGGCGCAGGCTTTACACTGGATTGATTTGCCAAAGTAAGTCTGGTGAACATTTTAACCTTTTCACCGTGGGGTCCTATTCTAACAACACGTACAAAAACAATGGTTTATTATACCACCTCAATACATTTCAGTGGACTGCTTTTGGCATTTATGTCAGTTCACTGAAATCTTGAAATTTGTTTGTGTCCTTAGCATTGAAAGGTTTAAGCTTCTATAGCATTCAGGTCTGATTTTTTAAATGTCTTTATTTACCTGAAAGTTTTAAAGATAGCATGAATTGATAGCATATTCATACTCATACATCAGAAATCTTTAATTTTCCCAGAAGCAGTGAAATGGAATGATCTCATTTTGCCATTAAACTCCTATTTGTTTTTTTAACTTTGTCTTTTATTTGTCCTTGTGTCTGCTATTTCTCATTTTGTCAAGAGGTTTAGCAGTCCATTTTTTATATTACCACGTGGTCGTTTTTTCCAGGTTTTACCGCGAGGTGGACAGAATTCTCAAACCTGGGGGTTCATTTGTGGCATATGGTTACAGCACCATGGAGTTTGAACACAAAGAAATCCACGACTATTTGATGCATGTAAGTTGACCTCAGGAATATTGACTCTTATTGTTGTTGACTTGAATCGGCATGAATTAGAAGTACCGTGTATCCCCGGGTTTACCGCATGCGTCTTGTCTGGGTACGGGACAATGCTACTGAGCAAATATATTTTCCAAACTATTTGTCAAGTATCAAGTACGTTTAAACCTCGTTGTATCGCCAGGTCTGGGGAAAACACCAAGTTGGTGGAATAACGAGAATGGCGGTATAACAAAAATGCCATTTTAACACACTAACTTAACACACACCTCTATCTCTTGCCACCATCCGCCCCCAACATGTCTTATTTATTGATATGGATAGACTTTTAACACATCAAAATAAACATGACAAAAGTGCCTGTCTCCACCACAAGTGCACAGGGCAAGCGTCCTTCTACTTCCTGAACTGCGAGGCCTTTTCATCATCATGATGATTACAAATTACGATTGTCCAGTGTCTTGACAGGCGAGAAAGCGGCAAAAGTATTAGACCTACGGAAAATGTCATGCACACTTTGTGGTCACTTAGATCAGGCTGTGGGGTAGCCAGAGCGATGGGTAAGGAAGGTGAAAGAACTAATTATTTGCCGGCATGGGGTGTTAGCACTGAACTGTGAGTGCCTCAACTGTGAAAGGAGTGAACTGAGCCTAGTGTTGTTAACTGAGAGGGAGTGAGTGGAAGTGAAGATACACTTTGTTGGTATGAAAGACAAGCGGAAATTGTATTTTCTTTATTCAAACGGAAACGGAGACTACAATTTAAAAACACACTTAAACCTTGCTATGCCGCCACCCATTACACCGCCATTCTCGCCTACCGCCAACATCTATTCGAGAACATTTTTATGACTTGCATATAATAAATACTTCTGGTTAAACTGCCAACCTTTCCCCTGCACTTGACGGTAGAACAAGGTTTAAGTGCTTAATGGCTTGAGCAATAAACATTTTTTAAAATGCTGATAATAATTTCATCAAACTCAATTAAAAACTGGTCAGGAACAGGAACTAAATTTCAGCTTTTTATTTTCAGGTGTACAAAAATGACCTCGGAAGTCACTGGGAATCTGGCAGGATCTTGGTGGAAAACAAATATGCTTCAATTTCTTTGCCTTATGAAGACTGGAGGAGGTAACTGGGTTTGCATCTTAGATTTATTAACCCTTTCAATGCTAAGGACACCAAAATCTTCAAGACTTACCCGTTCTTATTGTACCAGATAAATCAGATTTTAATGAACTGACATAAGGCAAAAGCCTGTATAGCATATGTCCGTTCACTGAAATCTGATTTATCTGTTATAAGACAACGTACAATTTTAAGATTTTGCGTATTTCAGTTGGGTCAGAATCAGACTTCGCTGTGAAAGGGTTATACCTCTTTGCACTCCACACAATAAAGACATTTTAGATTTAGAGGGCAAAGTTGAAGGCAGGAGAACAAAAGGCAGACCACCAAGAACATTTGATAGATGATGTGAAAGGCTGGAGTGGACTGTCTGCAACTGAATGTAGCCAAAAAGCGTACGACAGAGAAGAGTGGCGTACCATTTCAGGTTGACCTATTCCTTGGAAATGGCACAGGAAGTAAGTTAGTTGTACTGCCATGTGGGGAAAGCATAAAGTTTTTTGGTGCAGAGAGATTGATGGTACAATGGGAATACTGTGTGCAGTGGTGATGGTGATAGGGGAGGTGGAAGAACGTTTTAACTCTTTCACTGCGTGGTCCCATTCCAACCAAACCAAACATGCAAAATATTCAGTAACTACATGTTAATGTTCTTGTTGTACCAAATAAATCCAATTAAGTGGACTGACATAATATGTCAGAAGTCTGAATTAAATTACAGACTATGGCATATATGTCAGTCCATGGAAATCTGGTATAAGAACATGCAAATCTTTAAGCTTTTAATATATCTAGTGAGCAGTTTGAGAAAGAACAGCATTGAAAGGGGTTAGTGATAGTAACCTTAACCGTAGCATTACAAGTTAAACTACTAACTATAACTAGAGTTTAACTAGAGGTTTATGCAAAGTGTTTGTATTTTTCCCCAACTTATTGATATAGATACACGTTTCCAGCTGTGTACTAATTGTAGTTTGGATACCAGTCTCATTCATTTTTTAAAATTTATTTTAAATGTTAGTAAATGGAAAAAAAGTGGAGTGGTATTTTGGATAGCAATTTGATTCATTTTTTTTATATTTCACAAAACTTAGTAATGGAAGAACAGTGGAGCGGGGTAGTTTGGATTCCATTTTAAGTCATTTTTTTCATATTTTGAACCAGAAATGATAGTTTCTTCATGGAAAAACAGTGGAGCGGAATTTCAGATACTAGTTTACACTTAAACCTCGTTATATAACCATTCTGGCCTTCCGCCGACATCTATTCAAGAACATTAATGACTTGCATATAATGAATAGTTCTCTTTATACCGCAGACATAGTGTTTTCCCCACACCTGTAATTCATTTTTTTCATATTTCGAAACAGGAACGATAGCTTAGTCATGGAAAAAGAGTGGAGCGTTGGAGAAATTGTTGGATACTTGAGTTCCTGGTCGGCCGTTCACAGCTATAAGAAGGCACACCCAGAGTTGGATTTGATGGCAGATATACAAGAGAAGTGAGTATCCATGCTTTATTTTTTAAAATTTTGTCACGACTATGTTCATTTAACATTTTTTTTTTTTACTGAAATTCACCTTTTTTTTTTTTTGATGAATGTGCGAGCTCTAGAGAATTTTGTCTCGTATTACTATTTTCAATTAATGTTATTGCTTTGACCTTTGACCTATGGGAGTCTTGATCCATGGGCCAGTAAGGCTCTGATGGACTTATACTTAAACCTCGTTATAACACCAGGTGTGTGGAAACCACTAAGTTAGCGGTATAAAGAGAAGTATTTATTGTATGCAAGTCATAAATGTTCTAGAATAGATGTTGGCATTAGGCAAGAACTGTGGTATAACGGATGGCAATATTGTGGGAGCACTGGTGGTCAATGTACTATAGATGTACTTCTCATAAGTGTTGTATTATTCTGTAGTGAAATGTTTTTGCATGACAGATTGATAGGCTTAGAAGTGACAATCATTTTGAGTATCAGGGCACAGACACATACAGTTAAACCTTTAAAAGTACGCTTCATCTTGTAACTTTGAGAAGGACCATTTGAGTTATTGCATTGTCATTGAATTAAAAGCGTAAAAAAAAAACCCCATAAAAAAACGCTTAGTAAGAGTTTAAGAGGTCTGTAATCGGCCATGTTGAAATGGGCACTGGCAGTAATACTCGGCCCAGCCAAGTCAGTCAGTTAAATGGAAGAAAAAGAAGAAGACATGTGTTGTTAGGCTGGAAGCAATCAAAACCGAGACTTTGCATAGTTCAGTTTAATAAATTACTTATTATAAGTTACAACATCCATTGAAGACTTATTGAAATATTGAACTGAGAGGAGAGACACAGCATAAACTAAACTATATATTCTTCTGTCTTTTTTTTTCACTGTCTGTGTGATTTCCGGTGTTGGTCGAGCCCAAGATAGAAGATGATGTGATAGAAAATGGGAAAACCCTTTCAAGTTGTTTCCCTTTGAAGACAGTCATGTTTAGAAGTATTTCGGTTTATCGTATGATATGTTACATAGACAGAGAGAAACTTGTGCAAGTTGTAGTTAGGTCTATAGAATTCTTTGTGGTTTATGACATTATACAGTTTGGCTTCTTTTGGTTTAGAGTTACAGTTGTATAGTATTTCCGCTGTACATAATGGCATTCAGTTCGCTGATGGCGTTTATTTCAGTATGTAATAAATTTGATCAGCTTTGAATTTGGGTTTAAAGTTTCAAGTGATGAGATACTTGGTTAGTCTATTTCTGTGTGAGGCGTGGTGGCCTAACTGGTTGCGATGCAGCACAGAACCCGGTGGCTTCGGGTTCGATTCCTACCAGTGGCACTTTGGTTTTTCCTTGGGCAAGGAAATTTACTCCAATTGCCTCACCCCACCCAGGTGTTAAATAGGTACCAATCCACATTTGGATTGAAGAAAGTAATCTGCGATAGACCAGCATCCTTTTCAAAGGGTGGCACTGGCAACCATTGTCATTTGTCCGCTTCACGCTACAAAAACCGGGATAAGCTCCGGGTCCATGGTCCAGAAGGCTCTAAAGGACTTAATTTACTATCTCTGTGAGTTTTTTCTGTCATGAATTAAAGAGCTAATCAATGGAAAAGAATAATTTCAGTGTCTTCCCAATGTTGAAAGATGTTCTTCCATTTTTTCCCTTCTTTAGTTTGTTGAAGATTGCAAGTAAAGACGGAAGTTCAGGGCAAGAAAAACTCTACAAAATTACCTGGCCAGTGTTTATGTTGACGAGTCGAAAACCTGACAGCTAATTAAAAAAATAAGTCCTGAGACCTAATGATACCAAGGCTTGCTCATTTTTAATTGTGTGTTGTGTTTCAAAGAGTCCAGAGACAAACTATGCAATGTTTAATCTACCTCGTTAGTCATCTACATGCCTTCTTTCCAAGCACTATACTATAAGGTTATGAAACAGCTTGCCTACAACTGTAAAGCAAATGAAAAAAATTGAAGCCTTCAAAAATATACTTCATCATGTAACCTTTGGAAAGACCCCAGAAATTATTGACTTGAATTAAAAAAAAAAAAGATATGAAAAAAGGTGATGAAGAGATGATTTACAGGGGAAAAAATCACCTTCTACAATCACAAAGCAGGACACACAATCAGATGATTGTTACCACCCACATCATGCACCATTGTGGTCCAGGGAGACCCAGGATATTCTACCACTCTTTGTGTACAAAGGTACTCAGTCCTTCTAGATAGCAAGTGACATTGTATTAATTTAGGTAACACTGTGTAAAACATGGGGGATGACCATAAATCTGTTATGACAGGCAGGACTAAGACTGAGCTAATAAGCTATGTGTGTGTATGCTTGTTAAGGGAGCACTGGAGAGAGTGCTGGAAAAGTATGATAAAAGATAAAGCCAAAAGAGAAGAAATAGTAGTAGTGCCCTGCCCACCAGGGGTGCCTGAGTGCCATTTCAGTATATCGTACGAAGCCGTAGAAAGATAAAAGAAGAAATTTGTACGATTTATCAAATTCTTTGCAGTTGATGACATTTTTTGGTTGAGCTTATTTCTGTTTAAAATTCCACTGCACATACCACAACTAAGAATAAGAACACTAAGGAAAAGGACAATGAGCTTTTCATATTTTATTCGATCACAATGATTTTACATAGTTTGGAATTATCATCATTCAAAATTGTACATACGATATGTATCATTGCATCGCAAAGGGAAGCAATGACACTTCATGAACAAGATTTCATATAACTTATAACATCATATAACATAACATAATATAATATAAGACAATACAGGGTTCTATTATATATATATATATCATCATCAGATTAAGTATCACAATGAAAGAAATACAAAAAAAACTCATGATATGAAATATTTATGATTAATAAAGAGAATAAGAAGAGGTCTTGTCTACAGTCTACGAAGAGACTGCACAGTAAAAGTATGGTTGTCTAAGTCTAACATTACCGCTGAGAACTTTTCATTTTGCACTCATCTCATCCACTGAAATCTGATTTATCTTGTAGTAGTATATAAAAACACAGGAATGTTGAATATTTTGTTTGGTTAGAATCAGACCTTTCTGTGAAAAGGTTAATGAGGCTATATTTTCTTTTAAAATGGTCTTGATCAAGGACAGACTAGACTAGATGTTCACCAACAGATTACTGGGAAATAGGTGTTGGTTTTTTAGTTCCAGTTTCAATTCAAACCAACCCTTTTGTCATGTCCCGCTTACCCGGTAGGCAGGTCTAAATGTAAATCTGAATAAAAACCCACTGATTTGAAATTGAAGGTTCCAATATAAAGGTTATATTAAAAAAAAAAATAGATATATAGGCTGTATGCATTGAGTCAAAATACTCACAACAATGCCAGCATGGTACTAACAACACACACAATTGTGTGATAATGTTATTTAGAGTTAGAGTGGAAAAAGGTGAGAAGTATTCGCTGCCTTCAGTTGGTATTGGTAGACTTTTAATTTAACCCTTTCACAGCGGGGTCTCATTCTATTCAAAGAGAACACGCAAAACTGTCAAAATTTACATGTGAACTCAGTGGACTTACATAAAATAATTCAGTCTTTTGGCACAATAATAATTTTATGTGAGTTCACCTTCATCCAATTTATCTGGTACAAGTACAAGAGCATCTACATTAAAATTTTAAATATATTTTGTGTATTTCAGTTCGGTTAGAACCAGACCCCAAAATGAAAGGGTTAGTTAAACTATAGACTATAATAACAGGACACTATCTACTCTGGAGGGTAGAGGAATTGTTCAATCAACAACAGCAGTGCTTATGCTGAGGCTTTGGTCTTCCCTTTCTTGGCAAACCACTCGTCACTCTTGTCAGCAGCCATAGCCTGGAGGAAGAGATATGAATTGAATTGAATCAACGTCATCGAGGAAGGACATCACAAAGACAAACACTAAAAACTAGCAAGTGTCAATCACAATTAGTTACCAGCATCAGTAACTTTAGCAATGGTCTTAATCTAAATATATTTTTTTTTTTGTGATTTCCAGTGCTTGCTCCCTAATTAGGTACTAATATTATACGCTTATATATATGAATGCACTGACAGTATACACATTATACCACCACTCGTTGTACCACCATTCTCACCTACCACCAACATCTGTTGAAGAACATTTATGACTTGCATATAATTGATACTTTTCGTTATACACCTTCTCGCCTACCACTAACATCTATTCACCAACATTTATGACTTGCATTTAGGTAATAAATACTTCTCTTTATACTTATACCACCATTTTCCGCCTACTGCAAATCTCTATTCAAGAACATTTCATCTATGACTTGCATATAATAAATAAATACTTCTTGTTATACAGCCAACTTAGTGTTTTCCCTACACCTAGCAGTATAACCAGGTTTAAGTGTAATATTCGGCCAAGCCGAGTCAGTCAGTTAATTTGAAAAAGTAGAAAGAGAAATCGGCACTGTAAAACGAGTAAAAGTCTCAGTCTCGGTCTCATGGTTTTCCACACCTCATCCAGCAAAGCATCAGCCTTGGAGTCCACCTGTGAGAGGTCCCGGAAACCTGTGTCACCCACAAAACAAATTTCGTGGCCATCCTAGAGAATTCATAAAAAAATAAAAAATAATTGTAATGTTGTGGTACAAAATATTCAGAGCAAAAAGAGCTAAACAGTATTTTTGAACAGTGGAACCCCTGGACTACAACACTGCCTGGCTCCACAGTATTATGAGAGATGAAACCCACATTCTCAACACCCAAATTAATTCTATTCAACCAAAGAAGCAGAAGGATCATTCATAGAAAAGCAACCAAACAAAGATACCATAACTCCTTCATTCCTTCTGCAGTCAGAAATTTTAAATTATCCCTTGCTTAATTCCTGATTATCATATTTAGTTCTGCATGAAAGAGAGAAAGAGTGAGAGAGCCATTTTCTTGTGAACACAATGTAATTTCTATCTTCTGGATTAATATGTCCATTGACCACTGACCGGATCGGCCACAATGATGACGGTGACAGTAGCCTTGCCAGGTGTGTCCAGACTGACCAGAGGTGTCAAAATGGTCTGCTTCTCTTTGGTCATCAGGTTAGAGATTTCCTTCAACTAGACATGAACCAAAAACAATGTATGTACAGCATTAATAATAATAATAATAATGAATGACATTTTTTAGCACATTTCCACCAAGTGCTTCATGCGCTTTAACAAACGAGTCACACTTTTATAAGTTAAAGGACAGGGGAATTGGCGTAGAGGCCATTATCAAATTTCAGCCTGCAACAATAAGGAGATCAGCTACACATGACGTAAAACCGACATTGCAGTCAGTGGGTTTCCCCGTCTGCTCAGTAACATTACAGCAACATGGAGTAACCATGAACTTGCATTCAACGAGGGAGTCACAACTTGACAGACCTCAGCCCTATAGCTATAGAGTAAAAAACACCAAAACAAACCATGCATTCAACGAGGGAGTCACAACTTGACAGATCCTCAGCCCTATAGCTATATAGTAAAAAACACCAAAACAAACCATGCATTCAATGAGCTTGATGGCCGCAAATTTTTTTGTGATTGTGTATCTACGCTTCCTGCTTTATGACGCATCTCTATGTCTGTATGTAACTTTGTAAAATAATTTCCCTGTAGAGGGATCAATAAAGTTATCTTATCTTATTTGACGAGGTCAGAGGCCCAGTCTGGGCACTTATATGACCATAGCAGTTGCAAGCACCCTAAAACTCTCAATAAACAAACAAACAAGAGGCCCAGTCTCAAAGACCTGCATGAATAGGACTTCCACCAAATGTCATAACTTACTTCAGGCTCTGGGCAGGAAATGGCGAATCTGCCGGCAGCAGTAGCATGGTCCATGGGGTCGTCTATCTGCACCAACTCCAGGCAGCACTGTCGGAAATAAAACAAAGGGTACAGTCCTTCATGTCCTCATCAAACAATTCATTCATCTCAAACCAAGTCAAAGGGGACATAATTGAAAATGTCGCATAATCCTCAAAAAGTCCAAAAATCCCAAGTTGCTAGTCTTCCCTTAAAATTAAAATGGACTTTGCTTTAACTGCCACCTATCTATGAGTACTATGAGGGAGCCTAAAATGTGAAATGAGACGAATAGAATAACAAGGGAGGCTACTCTGTAGGTAACAACACAAACTAGTACAACCGTCACTCTTTCTTAATGGGCACATGATCCGTGTGTCAGATTGGGTTTGCCAATTCCAATCTACAAATTTGTGTATCTTGAGTCATCAATTTTACCTTCTCTCAGGGATTAGTTCTTGTGCAAGTTTCAAGTTTTATCTGGCCAAGACAAAATTTTCCTTCATGTTTGAAATTGTGCCAGCGATGGAATTTTGATTCAAGCTGATGGTGACAAAGGCAGTCTGTCGTCACTTTTGAGTGTGACTCCTTCAGCCAGTCAGCAAATTTCTCATGGGGTTGATGAGCTGTCTGTTAAAACAATGTCACAACATAAGCAAACAAGTTCTTACCTGCCCCTCATGAAAAGCCAGGCTGACACTTTTAGGGGTACTTCCATGTTGTCTCATCCCACATAATCGGATCCAAAAATCTATTTTTGTTTTTAAAAAAAAAAGGAAAATAATTTAAAATCTAATAATGATGATGATGATGATAATAATAATATAAACTTTATTTGTTCCAATGTGAAATTCTATTTACAGTGTGTCATTACAGTTGTATTGGGTGTCAATAATGCATTGTAAAAGTAGTCATTATAGAAACGATAAATATGTATACAAGACATTTTTATTAAAATGGAAAGATAAATACCTAGATAGAAGTTTAATTATCACAGGGACATGAATAACTTTGGAATGCATAACATGAGATAAAAGTTACTTGCTCCAATTATTGTAGAAGTAAAGGGGTTAAATGATTTAGATATCCAATCATTGTCCATATATTTCATAGATAAGACAAGTTATCAGCACAAAGCTACGGCAGTAAAATCCACAGGATTGGGATTGCATTAACCCTTTCAATGCCAAGTTTTCAAATTACATAAAAAGATTCAAAATTTGCCTGTTCCCATATCAGATAAATAAGATTTAAGTGAACTAACATACCTCTATATGCCAAAAGCCTGAATTTCATAGCAATATCTACATGAGAATACTAACTCATACTAACCACTTGATTTGGCCAGATCTGTGCAAGCTAAGGTCACTTTGGAAACTCTGTCTGTGAATAGGAAAATGCAAACAGTTTAGTTTTAGTAATGACGGAATATAAACATGTAGTCTTGTCTTTTCTTGCTGAGCCTTACGCCACCTAAAAACAAGAACAAATCGATATTTCTATAAGAAATTTAAAAGCAATATGGGGGATACATTAAATATCAATACGTATGAGCATGTGATTTCTCTGTTCTGCTGACAGACGAATGGTGTAACGTATAAATGGAAACTAAGTATCAAGACATTATGTGAACTTTTAACACTATGCAATCTAATTTTCAATTTTTTGATGAATAAATTCTATCTTATCTCATCTACACATGTACCATGTAAAAGTACAAATGTGAAACATGCCTATTAATTAATTGTCCTACCAACATTGTCTGCGCTTTTGTTGATGAAGAATTTGTAACCATCAGGCGAGGGGACACTTTCCCCATTGACACTGAAACCAGCCTTCTTCAACGAATCTACGGCACTGTTGGAGTTGATTGTGATTCCCTGAAAAACAAAATCACTCATTGGCAGGTAGTTTGACACAGATGATAAATTAGAATCTAGACATGTGTAAATCCGTATCACTGTTACTGTAAATTCATAGCAAATAATACCTTGGTAAAAAATGTGAAGGCAATTACTGGTGTGTTGGTTTTGAAGCTCATAGATCACATATTATATGCTAGTTATATTATTGACGATGGATTTTCATACTTTCATTCGAGTTAAATTTCAATCAATTTAATTTAGCAGAAAAACAAGATAACATTAACATGGAACTTACTGTTAGGTGTGTATGCATTTGTGATTGATTTTCAACATCAGGAAAGTTTTTAATTTTTGCATGAACCTTTCAAGTCAATACTGTGAAAGGTGAAACAAAGGGAGTGATTAATAGGCCAGTATTTTATATGCCAAAAGCCTGAATTTTATACCAATATCTACATGAGAATACTTCTCGTTATATCCTTATATTTTAAACACATACCCTAAAGTCGTTTCCCAGCTTGTACTGCCCGATGCCGTAATTATATGTCAGCTCCATCACAAAATGATCATCCTCGGGGCCGTAACCCACCATGGATTTACTCCACTTGCCATCGTAAGGACTGTAAGGAAGGGAAAGATTATCATAAACATCAACATGAAGAAATACCCAACTTCCACACCAGTACATTTACAGATCACTCCTTGATGACAATATACTTGTTGTAAATGTGTGTTTTGTGGAATTTAATAAAATAAACTCTAAAGCAATGGGCAATACGATGTAATAAATATGAGAAATATCTTTAGTGATCATTTCACAAACCACTCGATACCATGTGAATGAACAGTGATGCAATGGATTTTACATGTGTAGTTGTAGTTAAAACTAAACAAAAAAAAAAGGCAACAGGGATTCTTCAACAATATTTTTTTAAAGATGATGAATACTGCCTTAAAAGATAAATAGATGTCTACTTACCCATTGCAAGCAGCCTTGCACCCTTCTTCAAACTCTTCATGACGAAGAAACTATTATATAGAAGAAAAAAAGATAAAAATGAACATTTGAAAAAAAAAACACATCACAACAGATAATTCAAAATGCAGAGGGTTTTCAAAATTCTAGTTTGGATTCAGCTGATTTTTTTTTAGATTACCATTAGTACAGTGCTCAACTACAATACCAGCGCCCAAGGAAGTGAGAGCTAGAAATTATGCATATTGAAGCCATGAATCTATTTATCAAAGATTCTACATTGAAGGCCTAGACCTACAGTCTAGCCAATGTAGACGTCTACTTCCACACTAGGTAGACTGTTATTGTTATTGTTTGTTCCAGCTACCTTCATTCCAAGGGCCCTATAAAACTTTGCATTTTCTCCTCGGTTAGCTATTTTGAACACAAAATGAAGCGCTCGTCGCGTAGATCCACTCATATTTTCAAATTTTATATTCCTGTTATGTATATATTGCTTTTCCTACAGAATTTCACTTGATTCAGAAAAGGTTTCCGTCCACTTAAACTTTGCCCTAACTTTCTTGCTTTGCGGCAGCAGCAGTTTTGTTCCGTAAATATTTCACTCTAGAGGTTTGTGTTTTGAAAGTAGTCTACTTTTCTTTTGCTCGAAAAATTCATCGATATTATCTCGTCTGCTATGGTACTTGGTCGAATGTACAAAGTTTTAGGCGTTGTAATTCAAATTAAAACATTAATTGAATTAGAAATGAATGAATTTTCAAAAACACATATAACAATTTGAGAAAATTTAATAGATTATTATTACATGATGGAGAATATCTAGAAAAACAATGAGCTGAGAAGAGAGGAGATCTAGTAGTATCGATATGAAATAGTTACAAGAAGCAACCCATGTAGACCTCTGAATTATAAACCGGTTCGATGAGTTGTTCTACAGTCTAAAGAGTCTAAATCTAAGTTTGGTTTAAAATCTAGATATCTAGACTAGAGACTCTGATACGTCGCAATTTCACACTCTATGACCATGGTGTAAGAATATTAAAAAATATTGATGAGGAAAGGATAGTCTGTTATTAATCAGGTAAGATAAACCAGTCGGTTTTTAAAAAACTGAAGTCTATTGGCTTGGTTATGGTATGGTTTATCATTCGTCTAAATTCAAAACTCCAGTGAAAGCTCTTTTAGCCATTTGTTTGTATTCATCATTGAATGCATGTACGCTTGTATATCTTCTGTTCAGTTTTGTTATTGGACGGTTCAAAACCAGGTGATCGGTATGTTGTGGATATAATCTCTCGCATTGGGGCACGTATCTACTAGAGGAGTCAAGTAGGTGCCATTTGTACACGTTAGCTGTCATTCTACCTGTTTTTGCTCAAAGTCTATTTGCGGAAACCCACTATTTTCTAGTACCTTCTTTGAATCCTGGGAGCTCCCTACAAAGTTTAGTTATCAGGTTACCTCCAAGGGGGGGGGGGGGGGGAATATTTTCGACCCATTCTTTCAGTCACGTCTCTTGAGTGTTAAAACCTAGCTAATATTTAATATCTGATTTGTAGAATAATTTCGGAGATTAAAACCTGGAAGCCATCATAGGCTGCCGATAGATCTATAATTACGGCTCCAGTCTTTTTCTGTTTTTCAAAGCCTGCCTCTATGGGAGGTCAGTGCTATAACCTATTCTGTTGTTGATCATTCACTTCTGGGTTTACTCATTTTTTGGAATGTGCAGTGTTGTGAAATTGTTTGTTGATTTATTTTATTTGGTTTGGACAACCCTGACAGAGCCTCGGGTGGTTATGGGCACTCTCGTCAAAAGAGAGGGAGTGTGTGTGCGTGTGAGAAAGAGAACATGTGATTTGAAATTTGACAAATTTATTGTGATTTCCAGTGCTTGCACCCCTTGCTATTATACTGTCTGTAGAGGTCTGTGTGCTGATTCCGGTTTTTTTTCTCATATATGAAAACTATTTGTAAGAGGATAAAATTTTTAATGGTTGTAACTAATATTTATTTTAGATGATTAATTTTCACAGTAGTTTGAAAAGATTGTACTCATGATTGAAGTGAAACATGCAACATGAATCTAACACTTATTTCTTCCTCCAGGAATTGAAAAAATGGCAAGTCGAGGTGGAAATTTGTCCCATTTTACAGGTAATTGGTGAAACTGTTTTATTTTGGTTAAGATTCCCAATGTTACCATGGAAACACTTCAATTTGTGGTCTTAACCCTTTCAATGATAAGAACACCAAAATCTTCATACTCTTATACCAGATAAATCAAATTTCAAGCTTTTGGCATATACTTGATGTCAGCTTAAGAAATAACCTTAGCATTGAAAGGGTTAATGTTTGCAAAATCATCAAAGTTCACATGTTCTTATTTGTTCCAGTCAGTTCACTGAAATCTTATATTTATATGGTAGAGCAGCAAGTCTTGAAGATTTGGATGTCTAGTGGTAGTTTGTTTAAAAAGAAACCTTATCATTGAAAAGGAAAGCAGTAAAGATTAACGGTGGAACTTGTATAGCGACAACCGCTGGATAAGACTTCTCGACCTCCAGTCGATATTTTTTTGGTTATATATTATAATAATTATGAGTAATCATTGAAAACCCCCAAATAACAACACTCCTGGATAACGACATCGCTCGGGACCAGAAAATGATGTCGTTATCCAGGGCGGGTTCCACTGTATAGGCATAAGTAAAACTTACACCACAGTCAGTTGTTAAACTTAAGATTATTATTATCTGAATCTGTCTTTTTTTTCCTCCTGCAGAAACGGAAGAGCAGCAAAGAGTTCGTTTTCAAACAGAGCTTGAATTTGTGCAGTGTTTTGCCAATCCAAATTATTTAAATTGTAAGTAAGTTGTTTGTAAGATTCTTTCTGTGTTGGTTTTTAAAACAAATTGTGAGATGTGTTATGGAAGCTATTTGTTAGTCTATGCGTGTATATAAGTCTAAGGGTCAAAGGTAGTCATAGGTAGGTCAGCACCCATTGGAAATGTTTGTTATCTGACATTTGTTGTCTCCAAGACAATTATTATTGTGTGTATTTCTACACTCAGCAACGACTTGGTAGCTCAAGTGATGCAGCATCTGCCTTAGAACCGGTAGGTCAGGGTTTCAATCCTGGCGGCTCATATTGAAGCAGAAGACGTTAAAATGAGCATTTTGGTGTCTGTCTCAGCATGCACTCAGCTTTGTGGGAACAGTGGCTAAGACTAATTGGCCTGGTGTCAGTACACTGTGAATGGTTGAAATATTTTTGGGTTAGCTTTTCAATTATCTCTGTGTGGCAGCACATTAACTTGTCTAGAGAGAGAGCTCCACTTTTTATATGACCTAATTAAATTGTGTCAATGAGGGCGTTAAACTGGCAACAACCAACCAAATCTTCACCGAGTTCATTTAAATTTATTGATGAACTATGGGACAAGTATGGAGATTGTTCATCTTTGGTCTATCACTGTGTCGTTGTTGTTGATGTTTTTGTTCAAGATAAACTACTGTATCGTATATATGTCTAATTTTACATGACTTCCCCTTATTTGGTGTTCAGTCTTGGCCCAACGAGGAATCCTGAAAGAGCAAAACTTCATCAACTACCTCAAGTATCTCCAGTACTGGAAGGAACCCAAGTACTCCAAGTTTTTGAAGTAAGATGGCCAAACTTATTGACTCACTCTTCTCGTTTTCTCATTGTTTGTGTGCTTGTTTGTTAGAGGTGTGGTGGCCAAGCTTGTAGCGATGCAGCACAGAACCCCAGGGGTGGGGGGCAGTGGGTTTGATTCCTTCCATCAGCACTTTGGTTTTTCCTCGGGCAATTTACTCAAATTGCAAATTGCTTCACCCTACTCAGATATAAAATGGGTACCAATCCACAATTTTGGTTGGGTGAAAGTAATCTGCGATCAGCGTCCTATCCAGAGGGTGACAACCATTGTCATTTGTCCGCTTCACGCTACAGAAATGTAGCCTTTCAATGCTAAGGTTATTTCTCAAACTGCTT